>RJWM01038399.1:0-16736 GCA_004363535.1 Dasyprocta punctata | reverse complement strand
AGGAATGTACTCATTATGTACTGCAGATATGGACTGATGAAAAGTAGCATTTAAAAAAAACTTAAAAATCAACTACTGCACAACCCACAATTGTAGTAGTTGTCATTTTTCTCAGGGAAATGAAAAGTTGTTCACACAAAATTCTCTACAGGGATAGTCACAGAAAGTTGCTTTATTACCGAAAACAACTCACGTGTCCTTCAGTGAGTTCACAAATCTCCTTCGGTGAGGGCCCAAAGGTGCGGTCCATGTGACTCTGAAACACTGTGTGGCCTGGAAGAGAGGACGAATTACTAATAAATGCAACAACTGGAAGGCGTCTTCGGGAAACTGAGGTTCAAGGCAAAAAGCCAACCCAAAAGACTATGCGTGGCGCAGTTCCGTCTGTGCAGCTTTCTTGACCTGACAAAACCACAGAAGTGGAGAGCAGATCAGCATTTGCCAGGAGCCAGGGTGCGGACGGGCTGACGGACCCCAGGCAGGCTTTGGTACAGAAGAACGACTTGGAGGGGTCCCAAGGCAATGGGGTGGCCCTGTGTTTTGACTGTGGTGATTAATACACAAAACTGCACATGCAATAAAATTTCATAACACTGAACACTCAAAGGAATGAGCACAGGTAAAGCTGCGGAGTCTGTTTACGGCCTGAGGACTCTGCTCATACCCGCTGCCTGGCTGTGACATTGTACCAGTTTTGCAAGATCTTTCCACAGAGGAGCTTCACGTAAGAGTAACAGGAATCCCTCCGCATTATTCTCACCACTGCATACACATCCACTGCTACCGTCAACTAAGTAGTTTAATTTGTTAAAAGGCTGTTACAGGAGGGAAGTGAGGACATAGTATGAAGACACTGGTAGCATGGTGAGAGAAGCAGGGAGCTCGCAAAACAGGGTGGAGGTGATATTAGGTCTTAGCTGATCTGGCCCTGGGGACCCACCGAAGAGAGACTCAAGGATGGGGCTGCTTCACAGGCCCCCAAAGGAGGGACCCTCGGGGCTACCACCAAAAGCACGATGCGCTAGCGTGTGGGAAGTGGAGTCATAACTCAGTGGCCACCATACAACAGTATTTCAAACCCCACCCCTACCATATACTCGCGACTGAAGTAGTGGTGAGCAAATCTCACTGAATCCCTCTTCCTCCCCTAACACAGCCCCTCTATCAACCACCTGGCCCAGGCTTCCAGCTCCTCCAGGTTCTTCAGTCCTATACATCTGCCATTCGCAGGCCTCTGCCTGAGCTCATTCCTCAAAGGCTCCCAGGCCGCTCTCCTGCTCCTCAGAGTCAGGCCCGTCCGATCCATTAACCTAACAGCAACTACAGTAATCTTTCCAAGATGTAAACTTAATTATGTGCTTCGCATCAGCTGAAGCAAAAATCAGAAACCTCTTACATTAGCCTACAAGAAAAGTTCTTATGGTTGCCATTTTTAGATAGTCAACCCCTCTAAATCCATCCCCTTTCTCTCAGCACCCCGCTTTCCTTCTAGGAATTTCTGTCTATACTGTACACAGCTGGGGAGAGGGCAAGGTGGTGTGAACCCAGGCACCTGCTCTTCTGCCGTGGAAGCTTCTCCACCACTTATACTCCCCTCATTTTTCTGGACACCAGATGAACAGGGGCTTGGAGAAGGCTAACCTTGCCCATTGGACAGTCTTCCTGCTCAAAGGTCAGCTTCGTGGGGCAGATTCCAGGATGGAAATGATGTTGGGCCTCAGCTCCCTTGGAGCTGTGAAGTAATGTTTCTATGATGTCCTCTAGAGATTTTGCCTTTCCTGTCATTTCCTCTCTTTCCTTCCCTTTCCTTTCCTCCCCTTTCCTTTGGTTACCCACTCTGTCCTGTGAGCTTCCCCATACACTGTCAATAAGTATCACTTCAGATAAGTCAGTAAGTAGTTTCTGTGGCTGGTGACCAGAGCACCTCAGCTGACGGGGTGACCCAGGGTCCACCCCGGCAACCTCCACAGCTTTGTCTTATTCCTCACATCACCTCCCCAAAGGCTGTCGTTCCAAAGTCCTGCTACAAAGTACCAGCACCCTCATTGCCTGGATTTTGCAACCACTAATTCTAAGTCTTAGGGCCCCAACTCAGCTGCAGCTCTGGTGAGGTAGTCTTACCAGACCAGCCCGCAACACTTTCTTCAATGTACTTCTCTTCTGTAACATTCATGGCTGTGGAAGGCTGTATTATAATTTCGTGCTTCCTTCTCAGGATCCAGCTTTTACACAATAAACTCCTCAATGACAGGGACTATGCATTTTCACTATTGTTTTTCCAGGGCTCAGCCCAGTGCCTGGCACATGGGTAAGCGTTTTGTAAACTTTTGTGAGATCAAAGAGACAAGGCAGGAAGCGGTAAGTTGGTCGGGGGGGGGGTGTTCTTTGGCAATGGCCATATAGTTCTGGGTTTCGGAAGAGTCCTCAGGCCAGAGTTCCAGCTTTAGGGGCTGTACAAGGGGTAACTGAAAAATATGGGGACTGTTTAAATTTAAAACAATTATTAAAGACACAATTGCCATTAGTCTCTCTCAAAATACTCCTGCTTCAAAAAAAAAAAAAAACACTTATGCATCTTTCTTGCCATTTTCTGAAGAAGTTCTTCAAATCTTTCATGCATGTCTTTAGTTGCACTGTCATGGTTGCCTTGACAGTCTAGGTTGGTTCAAAATGTTTACCTTTCATGGTCATTTTGACTTTGGGGACAAGAAGATGTAACGAACATGCTCCTAAGTCTCAAGCTTAGTAACACCCTCAACGCAAAAAGACTGTCTACATTAAGAAAGTAGGTGGGGTGAGGGAGAAGTCCTGAAAGGAGAGAGCAAGTGGAAGGAAAGAAGAATGAGGAAGGAGGTGGGGAGGAAGGGAGGGAGGGAGGGAGGGAGGAAAGCGCCACCTATAACAGGAGCACATAAAGAATGGAAGTGAGGGGAGAAGCCAAAACGAGGGAAAAGAAATGAACAGAATGGGCAGAAATCCATAGCAGAGTACTCACGCACAAGCTGAAGACAGCCGGCTGTGTCCAACACTCCCGCAGTGCCCTGCGGGTGGAGAAGACTGGGCTTTGGTTATTAGGAAAGTACAGTCCTTGGCAGTTTGGGGTGGTGAAGGCTGCAGGTGTCAATAGACAGTGAACTGGGAAGGGATGAATTGGCTGTAAAGAAGAGGAGGGAAGCGGCAGAGGACACAGTGTTAATGAAGGGGTTGACGGGGTGACTAAAGCTGGAGAAAATGTTAATGCCAGGAGGAGGGGAAATGAAAACCAAAAGTAGACGGGATGCCAGACTTGGTGGTGCACATCTCTGGCTCCAGCACTTGAGATGCTGAGGCAGGAGGATCACAAGTTTGAGGCTAGCCTAGGCTATACAGCAAGCTCAAGGCCAGTGTATATTACATAGTGAGACCCTGTCACAAGAAAATAAAAAAGCAAAAGTAAATGGGGGAGTATCAGTAGTAAAAGAATGTCCCCAAGGAGACGGGGAGAAATGGAGTTGAGCACAAACAAGAATTTCACAGTGAACAGGAGAAAGAGGAGGGCGGACAGGGTCTTCGCCTACATGGCCACACAGCGAGCGGCTGAGGCAGTCTTCACTTTTGGAGTCCAAATTGTCTCTGTAATGAGCTATTGGTTGAAAAGCCGATGGAGGGGAGGTGACAGACTTCAGTAGATGGGCAGGTTTTCAGAGCTGCAGGGTGATCCTGAATGACACTGTTAGGACGGGGAGGGGCAAAGATCATGGAGAGCTGAGCAGAAATGGGCGACTCTGCCACTTGGCAGAAGAGTGCTCCCTGCACGACCCCAGGGGCTGGGGTGCAGGGTGAGGCACCTTCTGAGCACCAGTCTGCAGAATGGGCCAGTGCAGGGACTCGCCCGTTAGTGTCTGTGTTTGCAGCATTCCGGGCTCCTGGATGTCGGCCAGGATCTAGCCAGACCCCTATTTTGCTGCATTTCTGATTCCACACCATCCCCATTTCCTACAAGGTTTCTAGCCTCCTAACAAAGCTTATTCATTGTCATAGCACAGAAAAGATTCCAAAATTCATGTTGTCCATAATTCAGACCAAAGTCAGCACCATGGCAGGAGCAGGTAAATTGGCCAACTCGCTGGCCACAATGCCTCACGTTGTAATCCATCATCATTACGAGCTGCATTCACAACATCTCTTCCCTTGGCATAAAGTCTGAAATGCAAAGGGATTGTTAACACAGAGAGAGATGAACCAATGAGATACTGAGACCCAAATATGTGCTTTGTTAGAAATGAAAATGGAAATATGAGTCCAGGGGAAAAAGGACTCTGTCACAACATGGTCACACACTCCTTTCAAAACATGAAAAATAAATTCACCCTCAAGAAAAAGAAGAAAAATGAATCTGACAGATTCATTCTCTCCTATCTTGAGGCTTCTCCTCTGAGTCTGTGCGTCAAGGATCAGTCTGAACAAGCAAGGCCACGCCGTCAGGAAAGATAGCCCGCGCTCCCATTGTTCCTGCACGCGGACGCTCCTTGCCAGTCGGTGCTTTTAGCTCAAATGTGATTAAGTGGCTTGTCCCAGAAATGAAAAAAAGTCAGCTTCCAGCCCAAACGCAAATAGATGATGTACTCTGTGAGTATCACTATCATTCCCAACATTCGCCACAAATTTGAATTTTCATACCTTTGATTGTGTTTCTAATCCAGAAGGGAAGAATATCCCACAGTCTCTCAGTGATTACAAATCCTTTATCGTAGTCGTTCACTGCTGGGTAGAATGATGGGCACTGAGCAGCTGCAGTATCGTGGGTGTCAGCAGAGACTGGCAGACTGAGAGGCCACCCGTGATTGGGAAAGGAAGGGAAGACTCAGGAAGGCCCCCTGCGCCTGCGAGTTTCCACCACATCATGCTGCCCACCAGGGGAACCACTTAGACCTCAAACGCCTCCGTTAGCTGGCGCTCGCCTGTCTGTGACTGAGCTTATCAGGTAGGCGTTTCAAATACTGAAACCTGGAGGTGCCTGGGCCACAGTCAGTGTCCAGGAACATTTGCTAAATGTTTCCTGAAATCAGTGCAAATCCCCTCTGACAGCATCAGGTTCCCAGTCAAGAAGGATCCCCAGACGTAAGTGGAATCTTGAAGACCACGCTGCAGATCATGGTACAGTTTGTCAATTTGTTACAGAATTATCACCATCAGGAATTTACTAAGTCCAATGGCAGGCTTTTTTCTGATTTATGAACTAATTTATATAAATATTCTTCATTTCATTGTACTGTTAGTGAATTGCTTTACTGGAAAATTTTCAAATTACTTGAAGTCAGGACTGTCTCAGAAAGTTCAAAATAACACTACGCAAGATCTACACAGCCAATCACAAATTAGAATTAAGCAACTTGAACTCCAGGGTCTTCATGTTGAGTAATACTCGACTCCACAGGGATTTGATTTAAACAATTTCACAGCCCCCAAATTATAACTCTCTGTGCATGGACAAGTTTAAAGAGAGAGATCAATGAGATATTATCACTGGGGTAAGCCTACTGAAATTGGTCATTCATAGCATCTTTCTCTTATACATGGACAGAAGTTAGTTCTATTCATAACACCATAGCATTGCTGAGTCTCTTCTTGTTGAAGAGTTTACTCTATGGAGACACTGTTTTAGAATATTTTTTGTAAGCAGCTGGACTCCACAGAAACACCTAATGGATATCTCTGCCACTTCCTTCCCTACTAAAATCAAAGGTCATATTTACCTGTTAATACCAAGCTAGAACAACATAACCATCACATAATACTTGAAGATTTCATATGGATCCCCAGTCAAATCCATGTCAAGCTGATATAAAAAATCTAATGAAATTTAAGATTTCTAAAGAGATAGTAAAATTAGAACATCTTTATTTGCTCCAAAGTACATAAAGCAGTTTGTTGTTACTATATTCAACTCATTGCCTGGAAAGAGAACGTGTCATAAAACTGAAGCCAGTTACCACTGCATGAAAGTAAGGGAAAGAACTGATTAACTGGGTAGAGGGAAGCAGGAAAAGGGTCTCACATCCATTTTCCGAAAGGAGAAAGAAAGCAAGCCAAGAGGGAGCCTTTGAAAGAATTTGGTCTCAGTCAGGTTCACTAGGAGCCGGTTATTAATTACCTTCATGAGTCAGAGAACCTCACAGAACACAGAGCAGACTGGAGGATGATTGACCCTGAAGGAAGCAGAGATTGCTTGGAACTTCCAGTGCCAATATTCTATGACTGTTGTATTTCAATCTGTGCCTAAAGTGGTTTGTGTTGTTTGTTTGTTTCACTACGCAGTTCAGGCTGCCCTTCAAATCATGATCCTCCTGTCTCAGCTTCCTAAGTGCTGGGATATAAAAACAGTTTTTAAGAAAACATTTTGGTGAAAACAAAATGGTGACTGGTAAAAGCCAGGCTTTCCACAGATATCCGTGAATGGATAACCAGGGTGAGCCTGACGGGCTGTCTGACCAGCACAGGTGTCTGTCCACACGCCACCATGTCGTGTCATGGTTCTTTAGAAAGGTCTCGAGTGCCTTTCGAGACCTGCAAACTGACACAGCATAAGTGAGCATTAACATGTGTTTTCAATCTTTATTAGAAATGAATTAGCCTAAAACACCTCGGGGACTCTGTGCGGGGTTCGGATATTTGCCGCTGCACTCTGTACAGTCCCACTGTTTCAAATTTCCTCTCCTCCTCCCTGCGGCCCCCTCCCTCCTTTTTTAATTTAACTAGAGAAAATGACATGTTAATTTCAGCTCCACCTCGGCTGGGTCATCCTCAGGTCAGCAGATTAGAGACATCAACAGAAGAGAGAAGATAGGGCACTCCAACTGCAGGGCGAGATGACCCGGCCATCAATCACGCTGGTGGCAGCACTTGAACAATGACAGTCATCTGTCAGGAAGCGGGAGGTGGCGTCTCATTAACACACCACTCACCTGCCCTGAGCTACACCTCGCTTATAATAATATCCATCATTCACCTCCAAGGTGTAGCTTTTTTCTGCTCCATGGAATAACAGGCACTCTATTTCCCTCCCTTCCTCCCTCCGGGTTCACACTGCTCTGTGGCCTAGAGAGGGAAAGAGGAGCGGTGGGGCTAGCGCCGTGACCAGAGGGAGGCAGCCCGAGGCGAAGGATGGCACGGACCCCCGTCTACTCACTGCCACAGCGGGGCGACGCGTCAGTCGGGGAAAGGGCGTGAGGGGCAGGGAGCCTGCAGCCAGCTGGCTGGAGCACCCCGGGGGCATTCGAAGATTCACCTGGACAGAAACTTTCCAAGGTCAAAAAGTCAGTTTTCACCTGCTTCTTGTACATATAGACAGTAATTTGAAAATAAAATAACCAACAGATTTTAGTTTTACGAGTTTTGGATGGAATCTACTGCTATTCATCTCTGAGACCCACAGGGCACTTTTGCATTTACTGTGTCTGCCTCCAGCTCACAGCTTTGATCCACCCAGCCTAGGGAGACCCTGCCTGTAAAGAGAATTCCTCCAGGAAAGGTTTTGTTGTTCACCTGAAACTATATTTAATTATGTTCCCCAAAGGGACACTGTCAAGGGTCTTTTGTGATACAACCTTTATCACCTGGGCAATTCCAGGGTCTGGGACATGGCATTTCTTGATAGGCCATAAACAGGCCCCTTTACAAAATTTTAATGGTAAGCCTAGAGTTTAAACCCTGGCCAATATCCAGAACTGAACATAAATTACAAAACAGTGTTCCTACTCAGTCACAGGGGAACAAAACTATACACATAAGTACATGCGTGCATGCACACGCGCACACACACACACACACACACACACACACAATCAGCCCTTTTCAATTCTTGAGAAAAGAAAATAGTATTTTTTGTCAGGTTAGAAAAGCAATCAAGGGTGAAGTAACCAAAGCTCAGAGGGTCTCGTGGATCATAAACTGGAGGCCGAGAGGCAGGGGCGATCTTTCTAAGGTTGCAGCGACCAAGAAGCAGCAGAGCCGGGGTTTCACTTAAGGTCTACAGTCCTTCAGTTTCCTGCTCATGAAGGAATTGCAGATACAGGTGGAAAATAGATTTTCAGCAGTAGAGAGCAATAATAAAACAAGTCAATGGCAGACAAGTACAGAACGATGAGCACATTCCCCTCTGCTGAAGTGACGGAGAAATCAAAGCAGTAATCACAAGGAGAGTTCACACCCAGAGACCACAGCACAAGCTCTTTGGGTCCCCGAGCATGCCACGGAGCAGCACCTTCCCACGTGCTGTCCTTGGAGGAGGCAGAAGTGACTGCACATGCACCCTGGGTGACCAAGTCACAATGAACGGTGTCCCTGGGCACAGCAGCTCCTCTGTGGGAGGGGGCAAGACCTCACCATAGCAGACCAGCTTGTTCCCATTAAGAAGGAATGTCCCATCTGTAATTTTAAAACCTAAAAAGATTTGAAAACTCAAAATCAATAGCTTCTTTGGGGGCAAAATCTGACCTCTGTCTAACTGAAATGAAATTATTTGCATAGTTTTTATTTATCCCAAGTAGGGGGGCTGTTCCTGTACGTGACTCAACCATATGCATGTGTTTGACTTGAGGCTGCCTCTGACTCCACTCCAAGTATTACTTAGTATGCGACACAGGCTCCCCCAAATGTCCTTCCCAAAATCAAAGACTCTGGAGCCTGGCATCCACCAAACCTCAGTCTTTCAGGCGAAGTATCTCAGAATGTGCTCTCGTCTCTGCCAGATCAGGGGCTCTGGACATCTTCATTCTGACAGCCTTCTAGAAGACAACTACAAGGAAAACCTTTGCATGGCCACAGTTGTCTGGTTGTTTCTGTGACCTCCACACTGGAATTGCCCAATCATTGCTGCCCCTTTTTTGACAGATGACGCACAAGCGTCTTAGGACAGTTCTTCCAGAGACACTGTGTTCCCACAAACTCAGACGGAAGAAGCTCCCCTTGTTCATGAGCTGCCTCGCCAGTGTGGCCATGAGGTCACTCCCCTGGGGACTGTGGCTCAGCCAGACCCACTAGGCAGGGTTCCCCCAGGGGAAAGGCAAGAAATGGGACGCACATTAGCTTTAAAAAGTTTTCATGCTTCCTCTGATTTGCAAAAGCCATTATCATCATTGCTGTAAGGGAGAAAATAAAATATAAGCCTTACCCAATTCTAATTCCCAAGAATTTAATCTGTATCACACAGGATTAAAATATTGATTTTCCAGTAGGCTATTGGAAGATAAGGGTAGATTTTTGATGCAATAGTCTTATGTGTAAAGGAAAACTAAATTTTACTTCTGGCAACCGTTGTCTTATTTATTATTGTTCTTTTCCCTGACATTCGCCATGTCCCTTTTTGCTTCACAAAATTTATTGTAAAAACTTTTATTTTCAATCAACCATTTAGGTGTCTGGATAAGAGTTTTCCCCATCACAGGTCAATGATCCTTTTAAAACACAGTGCACATTCATTATTTAGCTCTTTATATTTTCTTTATTAAAATCAATGAACATGCATACGTAGCACGTCCTTTTTAAAAATGAATTTATCTCTCCCATTCCTCCCTCTCTCTCCTTCTTTCTTCTCTCCTCCTTCTGTCTTTCCTCCCTCCTCTCACACTCTCATTCTCCCTCTCATGCTCTCTCTCGTTCTCTCTCTCATTCCCTCCCTCTCTCACTCCCTCCATCTCCCTCTCTCTCCCTCTCTTTTCCTTTCTCTCTCTCTCTCCTTAATTGCCCAGCCTTTACAAACTCATGCCTGCGAAAGAAACACCCGTCTATTGCCCTGTCAAACAATGCCTGGCTGGGAAAGCTATTGGGTTTATAGAAGAGACAAACATTTCAGGCATGCCATTCTGGGGTAATGAAGCATGGCCACAAAATATACCTGTGCAACATTTGATAAAGATGAGCTGACACGCCGGTCCAAATAGGTTCTTTTGTGTGTCTGCACGTGTCTACCATCATTGCTTTCATCTTCAAACAGGAAGGGAGCAATAACAGCAGCAGCTGGCAGGGACCACGAGGGGAAGAGCAGCTCACACAATTAAACGTCGTTTACCTCTGGCCTTTATTTCACTCCCACTACCCTTAATTTATTATATGTTTTCTCCCTTTCTATGCAAAAAAAAAGTGGCTCAATTTTTCTTTCTTTCTCTTGCTATCTAATTCCTTTTACAGGGCACTGGAGAAGACAATAGGCAAAATCCCTGGGTGTTTCGCACTGGATCTTAAGTTAAAATGCCTCTTAGTGGGGCTATTACGGCTTTTATTGTTGTTTGATTAATGTAAAGCAAAATGAAACCCTACAGTTACACATGGCGCAGCAGCCAGAGAGAAGGCCGACCCAACTTCCTACCTTGGTACACAGAAAACATCTTTCATTGCTTTATCTTCAGACAGAAAGAAACAGAGATGGAGACGGAGACAGGCAAAAGAGATAGACAGAGGCAGAGACAGACAGAGACGACAGAGAGACAAGGCGACCAGGAGAGGCGGAAGGCAGGGAAAGTTACAGACCAGCCAAATTGTGACGTCAAAAGATGTACAAAATCCTGTGGCCCAAATACGAGCCAGAGACTCATTTCTGATCGCTCTCCTAGGCTGTTCTTTTCCTGGACTGGATCCTTTGTGCTTCTCTAATCTGTGTCCCAGGACAGTCGTGGGCTTCTGGGACACCGCCCGGTGGCGCCATGTGTCAAGACGACCCCAGGTTAGGCTGGCAGAACTCGGAGCAGCAGAAGAGCTCTGCCCGGCTGCCATGATCCATCTGTGACCCTGGCCTGCAGAGGCCGTGGCGGCAGGTGAGGAGGAGCAATGAGCAAGACTAAGACTGTGGGCCAAAGCTGCAGCTTACACCAGTCATGTGACGCCTCCTCGCTCTGCTAAGGGCAGCAACAGTGTGAGCGGTGCCCGTGATGGCTACGAACCGCCTCTGTGGCACTGGGACCCTCTGCTCACCACAGACACACAGCTCTGCTTTGTCTGCTTGGCTAACGACCGATGCCTCCTTCTGCCTCCACCAACCAGTGGAAACCTCAGGTAACTCTAAACTCAAGTAGGGTGGCACTTTCATTTGCCCACTGAAGAGTGAGACTCCTCGGCATCACAGTTACCATGCCGCATCGTGTGGTGCCGCACATTCTGACTCCCCTGACACGGTGGGTGTGGGACTGCGCTCAGTGGGAACCATGAGAGGGGAGCGGGGCACAAGCGTGTGCACTGTGCAATTTTAGGAGCTGAGTCCGCACCCTTGCCAGTCGTCAGCACAGCAGTCTCACCATGTGTGAGCTGCAGCTTGCAAGATTCTAGACCTGTGACACAAAAATGGGAGAAAATCGAATAGATAATAAATACAACACTTTGTAAACAGCAAATGCTATATACAAGTCCATTTCTTTTTGACAATTTCATAAGCAGTTTATATAAATAATAGCAGATTCCAGAATTAATAACAGAACAAAGTTGTGTTAAAGTTCAAAACGGTGATGTAAAAGAAAAAAAAGACAATAAACCTATAACTTGTACTGCTTCTAATCTTCCAAAATCTTTAAGTTTTATAAAATTACCAGTTATTTAAGGCTCCAGCCTTTTCAAATCTATTACATCTACTTCATGCTCTAAATGTGCAAAATAATGGTGAGGATGTCCCTGGAGATTTATAGGCACAAGTGTCACTCACAGCAGTCATTCAATGACTAGACTACTGTCCATGACTATGGGGAATATATTTCCCACAACAAGAGACAGATTTGGGCAAAAGTGTATACACTTAACACAAAACCAATCCAGTGCTTAACCACAGAAAAACAGCACAGCAAGCAGTCTCCTAAAGTAAATCAGCAGGCCCAATTATTCATCTTGTTCCAGTTTGAGTCAGGTCTGTCGAGGTTTCATTTGACAAGTATCAATTTTGATAAATGCTTAATCACATGACTACCACCAGAAACTGCATATAGGATGCCTCCATCCTTATTTATTCCGCTTTGTGGTTAATCTCCTGCACCACCAGCACCGCTCCAGTACCTAGTAACCAGCAGTCGGTTTTATGCCTCTATAGTTTTGCCTCTTCCAAAGTTTTATATCAATAGAATCAAAGAGTATGTAGCCTTTTGAGTTTGTTTTCTCAGGGCAATTTGTGTGTTCTATGTATGTATACTATATTCTTTTTATTTTTCCTTACATGGCTATGCCACAGTTCGTGTATGTGTTGATAGATAATTTGTTTCTAGATTTGGGGAAGTATGAGTAAAGCAACCTGTATTTCCACATAAATACTGTACCCTCATTGCTCAAGAGGAGCTCCTGGCAAACATGCTCTTCTCAGCCTCAGCATGCACAGGTTTTTATAGAGACGAACGTTCGCTTCTCGTGGATGAATACCAAGAAATGGGATTGTGGTTATGTGACAAGAACACATTTCAGTTTGGAAGAACTTGCTGTATTGTTTTCAAGAGTAGTTGCAGGCTTTTCATCCCTGCAGTGTTGTGTGAGGGATCCAATTGCTCTGCATACCCATGCTTCCTGGCACTGGGCAGCATTGTTTTGTTAGCAGTTTAATAGCTGCATGCTAGTATCTCATTGTAATTTTAATTTGGACTTCCTTAGTGACTAATGATGCTGACCATTCTGTTATGTGTTAGTTTGCCATCTGTATACTTTGTTGGGCAAAAATTCACATCTTTTCCCTGTGTGTTGTATCAAGATATTTCTCTCATTACTGGAGTATGAGTTCTCTCTTTTTTTTTTTTTTTGAGTTCTCTATGTAATCTAATTACTAGTCTTTCATTAGCTATGTGTTTTGAGGACATTTTCTTCCAGCGTGTGGATTGTCTTTAAGAACAGCAAAAGTTTTTACTTTTTATAAAGTTTACATTATCTGTTTTTATATTATGTTTATAGAGAGTATTTTAGTGCCTAAGTTAGTTAAACTCGTTTATCAATGACAGCATACTTCTGAAACAACCAAGAAATGATTATGAGAACTCCTTAACACAACATTGTTTCTGCTTTTAAAGGGCGTATGAAACACAAATGCCGCCCACTTTAGGAAGGTGCCCTGTTCGGGCTCCAGGCTGGCAATCAGCAGCTTAGGCCAGAGGTTGACTGACTGTATTTATGCACTGTTGAGTCATGGATTTGGAACTTGCTGCCTTCCACATGACTATACAAGACTGAGATTTTTCAATTTTCTAGTTTCTGGATGAAGGCCCTTAGTACACTTTGGAAAAAAAGAAATTGATTACGAAGAGTTTGAAGAGTTTTTTTTTTAAAAACTCAGTAGCCAGGCATGGCTTGTAATCCAAACACTCACATGGCTAAAGCAGGAGGATCGCTGTAAGTTCGAGGCCAGCCTGCACTACACAGTGAGACCCTTCCTCAAAAACAAACAAATAAAAAAAACTCATAAAAAAACCTCATGAATGCCTGTCAGCTTTTCATTACTGTAAGAAAATGCCTGACATCATCACCTCAACAAAGAAAAATGTTTCTTTTGGTCCTGTTTCAGAGGTTTTTGTCTGTGGTCATGTGACTCTTTTGCTTTGAGTGACAAAGAGCAACACAATGGGACTGAATGCAGACAAGGCCTGTTCACCTCATGGCTTCTGGGGACAACGAGGCAAAGAAGGGGCCCCCAGGGACTCAGTATCCCCTTCCTGGTCCCTTAACTTCAGCAGTGACCTATGAACTTACTTAGGAAGCAATTAAATGATGCACTTCTATAACTCAGTCTATACAGGGTTCTCTTCCTCCCCGCCTTCCTTCCTTGTTTCAGAAAGCTGTGGCTTAGGAGATTCTCCTTGATTAAATTGTTGATCTGCTTTTTGAAACCTAGATAGGCAGCCCCCATCTCACGTCTCACCCTTTCTGGACTTCGCCCTTGCTCTGCCTGGCTCAGCAGCTGCCCTCCCCTGCTGCTGGAATTCTCCAGCCTGTGGTGGCTGCAAAATCTGCAGATCCTGCAGCTTACATCTTCACTCTCCACACCTGCTTTGTTCTAGTTTTAGCATTTACTTTTGGTTTCTCTGTGCTTTCATGACACCTTCAGGGAGACACCTTCTGATGACTTAGAAAATACTCAGAGTTTTTCTTTGGGCCCATTAAATACTTACTCTGCATTTCTCAGTATTGCAGGGTTTGCCCAGTTCAGGTTCCTCCTGCCACAATGCCCACTGAGCTCAGCCATCTGTGTCCTCTCCTGGTGTGGCTGGGTCCTTATGGTTCTCCAGGCGAGTCCTCTCCTGAGTGAGTCATTCACACAAAGACAGCCTTGGCCACCACAACCCTGCATGGTGGAACCTTCAAGACCCCTCCACCTGCAACCTGGTGGAGCACATGCATCTGCTGCTATGGCACCTATGCCCAGACTGAAGGTTCCTCTGTTCCTCGCCTGGTCTCAGGCCTCTGTGACCTACCTGCTCTCTGCAATCAGACAGAGCATTACTGGATGTCCAGTTCCGATACCCACAGTCCCAGGAACACCTGCCCTGGCCCCTACTCCTCTGTGTGGCACAGGGCCAGCTGCCCCACACACTGCTGCAGGGCAGACACACCAAGGAGGGTGCTGGGCTAGCCCAGTTCGATGACAGAGGATTAGCCAGATGGACTGGCCATCTGATGCTTGCCAAGATCCAGCCCCACTGCCCAGTGATGGGGTGGGGACACCTGGAGATGTCCAGAATGATTGACCAAAATGGCTGCAAAATCTTTAGACCAAGGACCATTAATCCGAAAATGGCTCTGAGTCTATTTGATTTCAATACGAAGAGAAGACGCTTTTGGAAACAGATAGTGACAGCAGAGTTCACAGATAACAGACTGCAGTGACAAGACTGCTCTTAAAATAAACAGCAGACGACCCTCTCCGGCTCTGTTCGGACAGTTCGCTTGCCCGGGACTTAGGATCTTCCTGAGCAGTGCTTCCCGCCTTGTCTTTCATAGAAGTGACACGCTGGGCAGTTTCCGGGGATGGCGGGGCCCAGGAGTGGAGGTGAAGCAGGTGTGGGGCTGGCGGGCAAGGGGCAGAAGAGGAGGCCCGCCCAGGGCGGATGAACGAGACAACCCCACCAACACGTGCTGGCAGGCCGCTCTCCCCGACCCCGTCACCTGCGGTGGAAGGAGGATGTTTTGAGAACAAAAGCAACGCAGTGTAAAGAGAGAAGGAAGACGGCTTTGCTGGTATTAAAGATCAAGATATCTGTGTGAGTTGGTGCACAGGAGCCCACCTGTGTGTTTTTTAGCACCAGACCCAGGGACTGTCATTAGAAGGACAACCAGACAAGGTCATGGGAAAACACTCCTTTGAATCTCCCTTAAGCAGGCAGAGGAATTAGACCTGATTTATGAATGTATTTCCACAATTTACTTGAAAATTTGTAATGTCTGTGCAGTCTGGCAAGTGAAAGAAGCCAAGGCCCTGTGAAGGAACGCTTCTGCTCCACTTTATTGTAAAATTATCCCATGCTACCTGCTCTAATCCCCTGAAAACAAATTAAATCCTCACTAAGCTGACTTTAAATCAATAGTTTCATTTAAGAATAGTGTGACTTAATAAAAATAAAAAACTAACTGGTCCAGCCAATTTAAGAGGGAAATAAATCATTGCCCAAAGAAAAATAGCAGATTTGACTTGTATATAGGCCCCAGTTCTGCTTCAGGGGGAGAGCCGGTGTCTAAATTAACTCCGGCCACAGAGGAAGCTACTCGATCCCCCTCAGAGTCTGGGTTTGCTGTGCGTCCCAAAAGCAAGGTCGTCAGCCACCTGCAAAAGGGAAGCAGCATTGCAGCCTGCATGTTCAAAACAGTAACCACTCCAGAGCATGAGACGCAGCTCTGCGGGCTCTCGCTTCACAGCCCTGAGCTAACACCCAGGGAGCACACGCAGGGCCGAGAAACCCACTTTCAGTCATGGCAGAGGAAGAAAGGTCCCTTGTGGAGATGTGTTGGTCAAAGAAATTGTTTCTCCGACAATTCAGAACAAAGACAAAATCAGTAATGAATTATAAACATCAATGCTCATAATAGAAACACAATCTATTTTCTGTTTGCAAATATTCTTTTAAAAACATGAAGCATTGGGTGACTTTTGGTGGGCACAGAAGAGAAGAAGCCTGGCCACAGTTGCATGACCAAGGAAAGCTGTCGAGAAAGGACGCAGAATTCACTGTAGAGATCTCTGCAGGTGGAGACAGAGAAGACTGTGAGAAATCGTCACGCTAAACTAGTGCTTTATCCCATTCCACTGAGTACTTCTCTACTAATCAGCTAAATTAGAAAAATATAGAGGGCCTGATTCCTGCTTTCTTAATTTATCACTGTGTGTTGGGGATACACAAGCATTAGAGCAAGTGCCTCAGACCACGACACAACCACACTATCAACCTCACCGTTACCACTGACACCTTCAAAAATTTTAATAATGATAAAACATCAATTCCACTTACCCTCTGATGCTCACTGCCCATACAATGCTTTTATTTATCATGGTGACACTAATAAATAAGAAACGCAAATCTCTTCCAAAGTAAGATTTAAACACAATGAAGCCAGGCAGAACCATGTGTTCCCTCCCATAGTCCCTCTTGGGGACTAAGTTCACTTTCATTTGTTGAACAGGAAAATACCTCGGCAAATACCTGGAGAATTCGCAGCCCAGAGGCAGCATGGTCTAGTGGGAAGCGCTGTGGCTCAGATTCAGGCTCCTGAGGCTCAGCAGTGCACCCGTACTATAAGCCCGACTCCTCTGTCTG
>RJWM01038398.1:0-16904 GCA_004363535.1 Dasyprocta punctata | reverse complement strand
GTGTGTACGCACAGGTGTAGAATCTGGGTTCTGGTTCAGAGCTGGACAGAATCATAGTCCCAATTTTCTAGTACTTTTATCCCAAGGAAATTTGACAGGCAGGCTAGTTCCCTGGGCCCTGGGGAAGGCACCCTGTTTGAGTCTGGGTGCTCCCACATGCTCAGAAGCATTCCCTGGCCTCGTGCCCTGACACACACACACACACACACACACACACACACACACACACACGCAGGCTTGTATTTACTTGCAGACTTGCCAAACCAGCCCTGGCCCCATGCAGGTACACAAGAGCAGCCCTGCCTTCCCCCAGCTGTGGGAAGTAGCCCCCAGATCCATGCCATCCTTCAGATGCACAGAGCCAGGCCACAGGTTCCACCCAGAGGGACATGAAACAGACGGGGTCCCCCAGACTGTGTGCCTCTCCAAGGCTGGTGTCCACCAAAGTCAGAGCCACACACAGCTGCTTCCAGGACACAGGCCCCCATTGTGCTGCCAGGCCCAGGGGGACAATGAGGGCCTGTTTCCCCCCAGAGCGCGACACTGTCCCTCTCCCCACCACACCACAGCCGGGGCCCTGGGAGCCCAGTGGCCTGGGTTAGAGGGTGAGGGAAACTCCCCTGGGACCATGCTCCGCATGGAGAGCTCTGGGGAAACCTCCAGGAGGGAATGGCAGTCTATTCTGCTCTTTGGTCCACGGGGAGAGAATCAGGGTTTGTACTTGTCCTGCCCTTGGGAATCAAGTCAGGCTAAGGCCCAGGGTAGAAGTGGTACTGGGGGGGTGCTCAGCTGCCTGCCCACCCCTTGTGCAGCTTTGCTGCCCTGCCCAAGAGGACCCAGGCCCTGCTGGGCCCCAGAGGACAGTCTCAATGCCTCACCCAACCAGGCTATTCCACTCGTGAGTGTGAGGTTTGGGAGTGTGGAGGAGCAGCTTGCCTGCCACTTGACCCTCTCAAACACCCATGACCAAAGCCCCTATTGTCCCCAGATCCCCCGTTTCTGTTTTGATCTTCTCGCTACTTGTCCTGCCACTGAACACCACACCCACCCCAAGGTGCTCACCAATTAGTCTCTCCGTCACTCCTGATGGAGAATTTACTGGGTACTGGACGCTACCCTGGTCACACTGCTATGGGACTTTTCACATTTTACCATCTGTGACACCTGAGTACAAGTCTTATGTTCCAGGCAAACTGATTTTGATTGCTTTCTTCCAAACTGCCTCTTACATTTTCTTTCTGTGCTTTTTGTTCATTCACATATTAAATAAGGCCGTAAATAAGTATAGAGCAATATTTTTTCATTATTATTATTATTTTCTTATTATTCATTGTTTACCTGAAATTCAAATTTAACTGAATATTTTGTATTTTTAATGCTAAATTTGGCAACTCTGAGGGCCTAGAGTGAGCTGTGTTTGCGAGGTATGGGAGCAACTGACCCAGTGCCTGCCCTTGGGCAGCTCCTGGTCTATTAAAGGAGATTTTCATATAAAGAAACTCCTACCCCAGGAACAATGAGGGGGCGCTTTTATGGGGGAATCTCAGGGTACCATAGTCACTCAGGAAGGGGAATTCAGCCTGGCCAGGGGAGGTCAGAGAAGGCTTCCTAGAAGAAGATAACTTCACTTGAATTAAGCCTTAAAAACTAAACAGGAAGATGATCACAGCTGCTATGGGAATGAGGAAGGCAAGGGGCAACTTGGGGCATTCTCACAGGGAGCGTGGCCCGATGCCTCTCTGCTGGGTGAGTGAACTGGCCCAGGACTGAAAGTGCACAGAGGACCCGCAGTGCGGCAAAGGCAGCTGCAGCTGTGCGACAGCTTCCGCTTCCTGTGACAGACTGAAGCCGAGAAGGGCCCACAGCCATAGGTCAAGAGCCTGCTACTCAGAAAGAGAGGAAGCCACTGTCACCTTGACCTTGGGCTGTGGACCACGTTGCTCCTGTCTTCCAGGAGATGGTCCCCAGCGGGAACCTAGATAGCCAACCTGTGCTGTGTGTGAGGGAGGGGACGGTGGCCCACATGCACTTGAGTGAGAGCATAACACGTGAGGGGACACGCGGATGCAAAGGAGCTGGGTACTGTGTGAGCCACCCGTGTTATCGCCTTCCTACTTGGGTATGCAAGACCAGCGCAGTGGAGAATGCAGTGGATATGGGTCTGAGCAATTGAGAGACTCAAGTGCAAATCCTGCCTCTGTCACTTTCTAGCTGGAGAACCTCCACTCAGTCATTTAACCTCTCTGAGCCTTGATTTCTGTCTTTGTAAAGTGAGGAAATTTTCACCTAAATTTGTCTTAAAACAAATAAGCCAATGAATGAATAAATAAATAAATGAGTCTGATTGGCACTATCTTCACATTCAAGGAGACAGTATATGCAGAATAGCAGGTGCACAGGTTCCTCAAAGATTTGGGTTTTTTCCCCTCTCCAAACACTGCAACTACCATTCACTCAGGAGTCACTATGAAAATAGCAGTAGCAACATGTATAGAATATGAACCAGGTAGTCAAGGTTTTCTAAGGTGTACCTAGTTAGAAGATGGAAGATAGAACTCTAATCCAGTGTGTGTTCTCCATAACTACATTTTTTCCCCTAAACTAAGAAACATAAAGACTTGATACAGTATCCAGCGACCGGTAAGATTTAAAGAAATCCTAACATGTGGTCCTAATGGTCGTATTTCCATCATTACATCTCTATTGGTATTAATGACTGCACAAGCTTTTTATTCTTCCTCATTCTGACTTAAGAATTTCGCCAGGAACTATTCTCAGATCTCCCAGGGAGCAATGGGATGTAGGCTCTAATTACCCCAGGGGAACTGCAGTAGGAGTCACTCGGCCATTCCCAGGAAGGGCCTAGAATCCTTGCACACCAAACAAGGGTCCAAGTGTGGACCGAATGTTGGTGCCCTCCGGAGTTTATATGTTGAATGCCCAGTGCGCAGTGGGGTTGTATTTGGAGACCGGGCCTTTAAAGAAATAACTAAGGTTAAATGAGATCACAGGGTCAGGTTTAATCCAATGGCATGTATGTTCTTATATGCAGGGGAAGGGACATGAGAGATCTTGCTGCCGCACCACAGAGGAAAGGCCACGTGAGCACACAGTGTGCAGGAGGCTATCTGCAGGTCTTGAGACCCTCACCAGACATGGAACAGGCCAGCACCTTCATCTTGGACTTCTGGCCTCCATAATGATGAGAAATAAACAGCTGCTGTTGATGCCACCTGGTGTGTGATACTTTGCCGTGGCAACCTCAGCTAACTTGTCAACCTCCTCTGTCCCAGGCCTTGTCTTCCCAGGGGGCTTTGTTCAGACCCACGCCTGCGTGATTCGCGTGCACAGGACGTGAGTTCACTCCACACTGTTTGGTGGCTGCTGTCTCCCAGGCAACCAGCCTTCCCCACCTCCATTCCCTTTCTCCTCAATGCGCTTCTTTACACCCTGCTTTGGGGTGGCATATTTTACACATGAACGTTTTCTAGGGACTTTTCATCTTCGCTGTGAGCCACCTGGCTCTTTTCTTTCACGTTTATGTTTCAAAGCATGCTTGAATACCACAGTGGCACTTTTACACAGCGCTGGTTGCTGCTGTCTGTCCACTCTGGGTGCCTGGTCTGCCAGGTGGATGGGTAGGCGGCAGAGTATGTGAATGAGCCCTTAGCCTGGGCCCTCCAGGCTGGATCTCTTTGTTTGCCC
Organism: Dasyprocta punctata; assembly: GCA_004363535.1. Lineage (NCBI taxonomy): Eukaryota > Metazoa > Chordata > Mammalia > Rodentia > Dasyproctidae > Dasyprocta > Dasyprocta punctata. Next base: position 13,199 of record RJWM01038398.1, on the reverse strand, counting down.
TCCCCCGGAGCTGCCTTCCCCTACTCACCCACCAGCCAGGTCACCACCCTAGCTTGGGCTCAGCCCAATTTCCCTCTCACTCCCCTCTAGATCACCAACCACTTGCAGATTACAGGTGCTGATTAGTGAGGCTGGTTTACCCATGGAATGCTGTGTGCTACTGTGCAAGGCACCGTTTTTAGCACCTGCATGGCCTCTCTCTGATTCTCAGCATTAACCCCCATAGGCAGTTCTTCTCGGCACCCCTATTTTATAGACTGTGGCTCACAAACTTCCTTGCCTAGAAGCAACCGGGAGAGGAAAGAGCTAGGATTTCTAGTGGACCTCCTGGTAATAATATGCATTTATCCTCCAGTCCCATCCTTGCCCAGCAATCAGGGTCTTAATTGGCCCAAGAACCAGGGCTCCCTCCCCCTGTCTGACCACCCAGTGCTCCTCTAGTATTAGCCACATGTCCCATTTACACACCTGCACCGCAGCCCACACTTGGTGACCTGGATTATACAAGGGATGACTGAAAGATACAGTGAATATTTAAACTTCTTTTGAACACTTAAATTTTTTTTAAAAAAATTATTAAATTAGAAGACACATTGCTAAGAATAAGTGTGTTCGAAGCAAGGGGGAAATTTTAAAGGGGAGTTAATGGCAATATGTCTTTTAAATTTAAATATTCACCATATTTTATGATCACTCCTTGTTGGTCAACAGGGAGTGTTTGTCAAATAAAAACATTGTAGTGTATTCTTGCGCACCTTATTCATCAGATGTGGTGCTGTGTGACTTCCAGCTCGTCTTCAAAGTCAATATGATCATGAAAGGTAAAGGTTTTGAATGTAGTCACTGAGATAGTGCAACTAAAGACTCTCACAAAAGACGACTTCCAGAACTGCTTCAGAAAGTGGCAAGAGCAATGGGCCAACTGGGTTCAAAATGAGTAGAAATATTCTGAGGGGGGATTAATGGCAATGCATTTTTTTACTGTAATAAATTTTTAAAATGAAAAAAATTAAGTATTCATCTCAATTTTTGATCACACCTTATACAAAGAAATGAGCCATTTTTACCAGCTCATCGAGTCCCAGAAAGCTGAGCATCTGTACCTGGTTCATAGTCCAAGACATGACCCCTAGCTCAGGGTGAGACACCCGAGGGCTTCCTTCCCAGCCATAGGCCACTCCTGACTGTCCTCTCTCTGCCTCTAGCTGAGCACTGTTTGACCCCTGATGCTGCTGTCAGAACTGGCTTTTGCCATGATTGCTGATATTTTCTCCCTTTTTTTCTTCTCTGAATCAACATTAGCTCTGCTAGCTCCTATCCCTTGCCTGATAAGGGTGGCGTACCAGCATCTGCCTGAACTTGGGGTGTGCTTTTCTAGCCTGGTCAGAACAGCAGCTCCTATCTAGCTGGTGATGGGCTGGGAGCCAGACCCCAACAATGGAGGCCTTGTGAGCCGGCCCCAGGGGTGAACAGGGAGCTTAACAATTTAGCACACACACGCAACCCTTCCTGGTGCCACCTCCTTATCTCCTGCCACCAAGCCCTGGTCAGCACCAGGGTTGTAACCCAACCCCTATAATTGCCTGTCCCAGATAGGGCTCCTCTGGGTTTGGGCCATGGTTAAACATTGACTTCAGATGCTCGGCAATCACCACTGACCACAGGCTGTGCTGCCGGGGTCTCTGGCTGGGTGTCCACCACTTCCTCCTCCTGGGCTTGGGCCCACTGAGGAGCCTCAACACTGGGCAGGCAGGCTCAGCCCGCAGCCATGAGCCAGCAGGGTGGAGGAGCCCTAACCCTAACCCCAAGCGCTTTCCTCCCCACACCCTCAGCCCCCTCCTCTCCCTAGGAGCCTCTTTCTCAGCATCGTTCTGCTTCTCTTCCTCCTCCTCACTCCTGTGTTATCTCAGACCTCTCCCTACACAGGTGACCTCTCTCCCTTCCCATTTGCCTTTTTTGCTAGGGTCTCCCATCTTGGGGGGGGGCAGTTTCCACACTCCCAGGGCTCTGCTATCACTTCTGCACCCCATCTGCCTCTGCCCTATCTGGGAAATTGAAGGTGTAGTAGGGGAAGCAGGGGACTCAAGACCCTGACCTCTTCTGACTGGGCTCAGGTAAACTCTCTTTCTGGTGCCTGAGTCGGTGAGCAGCAGGCCCTGCTCCCTGCCTCTCTGCTATGGTCCCCTAGTTCTTTCTCCTGCCGTCTTCTGCACAGGGACATGTGGTGCTGCCCTGAGGGCTTGTAGCATATGCCCAGGGTGCCTGTGTCACATATCCTGATGAGGTCTCAGTGCATTGGCACTGTGACTGTCACCCCTCCCACTCTCCACAGCCCTCCCAGGCCTTCCCCAAAGGCTGTGGGTGGGCAGTTTGTGGGCGTCCTGTAGAACCATGGGCATCTCTGCCTGTCTGCCAGCAGAGATTTGTCAGGCCCCCAAAGCCACACCCAGGGCCACCATAGCCTGATTCCCTTGAGGACAGCCCCAGAGAGGATCCTGACACTAGGACCCTTAGCCAGGGGTTGGCACCTTTGCAGAGTACCTCAAGTAAAAATGCATAAAACTTTAGAAATTCTCATTCCAGAGCCAACCCTTCACCTTTCCTAATGCACAGATGCAGCAGGCTGCGTCCCAGGGTCCACTTCCTGCCTCAGGGACATTAGGCCTGGGAGGACACTCATGCTGGTATGAATACAGACCATGCTGAGACGACTCAAGGCCTGGTTGGAATGGCCCTATGCAACTCACTTACCTGATACCCCATTTCAGCACCCACTGAGAACTTTTATGAGGTAAACTAAGGGTCCCCAGCAGCAGGACAGGACGAGGGACACACAGAAAAGGGCCCTGCCTCATAGCACCTGCTGTGAGCCTGCAAGCTGGGGGAGAGAGCACAGGCCCCGGGCTCAGGGAGCTGGAGAGGAGGAGGCAGTGGGGAGGGCTGAGCAGCCTCAGGGCTGCAGGCAGCTATGGCTCCATGGGAAACAGGCTCAGAGCCCAGACGCTCATTAACTCCTGGTTGGAACCAGGTGGCACCAGAGCCTTCCATGGACGACAGCAGAAGGCCCCAGTGACGACCCCAAAGCAGCTGCTTTTGAGGCTATTAGTGTCGAGCCTCTGGTTCAAATCCTGGCTCTGCCCTATTTCCCCCAAACTGAGACCTAAATGGAAAATAATCAGCCTTGAAAACTAGAGGTCAAAAATGCCATCCCCATCAGCCCATCATTGCCTCACCTGCCGTCACTATTCTCTAGTTCAGTGGCTACTCCGTAAGACTGGTAAAGCAATGGTAGACGGACTGGGGCTGGCATTTTTGAGCTCTAGTTTTCAAGGTTGATTATTTTCCAGTTAGGTCTCAGTTTAGGGGACATTAAGTACTAGATAAAATGGTTTTGGTAAGCCACTTCCTTAATATTCCAGAGTCTCATTTATTCCATCTATAAAATAGGTATCATAAAAGTTCACTATTCACTAAGGTTTTAAAGAAAAACACAAGAAAGATTGCACAAGAACTTGCTTGTAGAAGGGCCTGCTGAGGTGACAGGCAGCTCTGCTGGTTGTTATTGTGATTGGCAGCAGTGACAGAGGACAAGTTGTATCATGACCATCATGCTAGAAGAGCTCATAGATAAGTGTGTTACTCCCCTAACCTGTAGTGCTTCCTCTTCTCATCTTGGCCCTTCCTACCCCTCCAGGGGCCCCAGGACTCTGTTCAACCACCTTCCTACCTATGTTCCTCAAGGCCAACACCTGGGCTAGTTGACTGGCCTGACCCCACACCACTAACTGGTTTCAGGATGAATCTTTCCCAGAATGTCCCCATGGTATAAGCTTCTCTCCTTTCAGGGTCTCTAAGTCAGGTCAGGGGAGTTGGCCTGCACTGTGAGCCAGGGAAAGACTCTGTGTTTAGGCATCTATGGCTATGCTACAAATGACCTTAAAACTCAGCTTCTTAAAAGAGCAATAAACGTGTATCACCTCACACTGTTTCTGGGATCTGGAACTTAGGAGTAGCTTAGCTGATGGTTCCGCTCAGGGTCTTCCAGGAAGGTACAACTAACACGTCAGCCAGGGTAGCATCACTGAAAGCTCTGCTGTGGCTGGAGGGCTGGGTTCCAAGATGGTGCACTCACATGCATGCCATGGCAGGAAGTCTCTGTCCCTGGCCCCTTGGGCTTTTCCATAGGACCAATTGAGCAACTTTGTGATGTGTCAGCTGGTTTCCTCTGAGTTAGTGACCTGAGAATGTAAGGAAAATGCTGCAGTGTCTTTTATTATGACCTAGCCTTGGACATTCTACATGGCCATTTCCATGGTAGCTTATTGTTTGAATAGGGCAGCTTTATTCAGTGTGGGAAAGGACTGTACAAAGGCATGAGTCCAGTAAACATGGATCACTGGGGGACAATTTGGAGCCTGGCCATCACATCAGGAAAAGGATGCTAATGAGAAATGAAAAAAAAATTTCAGTTCCAGGAAATGAAATCTGAGGGGGCTGGTGGCCAGGAGGAGATAGAGACAGGTGTCTCCACCCTGTGGAGCACAGTCGTGACTCTGACAGTTTACCTCATGGCCCTGGGTGGCCCTGCCTGGGTCTGTTGTCCTCATCACTGGCCAGCAACAGATTTGCAACTAATTATGTAGAATTATGTTTGATGGGGATATGAGGCATCATTACCAGCTGGGCTGCTGGCCAAAATGCAGAGAGCTCTATCATTGTGGGTGTCAGTAGGAGAGACAGGAATGTGACCTTGATGCATGATGGCCTCCGTGCAGGGCTTTCAGAAGGGACAACACCATCCTAAGGGGCACAGGAGGGGGAGCAAAGATGGGCAACAGTTCCATCCATCCATCCATCCATCCATCCATCCATCCATCCATCTGCCCATTCCTTTTCCAAGTAGCTACTGAGTGCCTTGTGTGTGTGTTTAGTTACTTTTCTCGTTGCTGAGACAAAATACCCTACACCCAAAGTTAAAGGAAGGAAAGGTTTATTTAGCTCACAGTTTGTGGAGGTTTCAGTCCATACTCAGCTGGCTCCAAGTCAGGCTGGCATAGCAGAGGGGCATCATAGGGGAGAAACAGTCTGTGGCAAAGCAATCGCAGGTAGAAGGGGCAGGTAGAAGTAGCAAGAAGTGAAACAGTAGAAGCTGCAACAACCAAGCCTGCCTTTATATTTCTCCCAGGCTACCCACCCTTTGGGCAGTGCCAACCACATCATTAAGGGTAGGGCACACTTAATCCCAGCATCACACCCTTAATCCTAGCACACACCCTAGATCCAGCCATCTCCAAAAAGCCCCCACCTATGACTGCACGAGGATTCATGACAGGGGGCATCTAGATACAAGCCATAACAGTGTCAGGTCGTATTAGCAAGAATAGAAATTAATGCAAAACGTGTTGGGGTACTGATGGTCTATGTTGCAATGCCACTCACTGCATGTTCAAAGGGCAGCCCACCTTCTTGCTCTTGGTGGGGAGGTGGGTCATTGTATGCAAAGTAGAGTACTGTAGGGAAAGGGAGCATGAAGAGCTACCTGCCAGGTCAGGTTCATTGCCACAGTCATGGTGTACTGAAAGTGGAAGCCATGCTCTTGTCCCACTAAGGAAGCTGGAGAGGGGGTAGCTTGGCTCCTGTAATCTTATCACACTACCCACTTCTGCTCCTGGGTCACTTGGAATGTGGCTCCATCTCAGCATCTGGATAGTCAATGCTGTAACATCCCCACTATACTGTCAGGAAAAAGCTAGAACTAAATCCTAGATTTCTAGCCATGCCATGGAAGACATGCAGTTGTGTCCTTCTCTCCCCTTACCTGGTGGAGGGCTTTCCCCAAGGGCGCCTCCTCTGACCCCTCTCTCTGGTGGAGTGCTGCCTTCCCAAGGGCACAGCCCTCCTTTCTAGGATAGGGGAGGGAACAGAGGCTGAGGTAGTCTTCAGGTATGGGTGCTATGATAAGTGACAGGTAAATTCCAATTTGCAGCTTACCTGATGAAAACAGTACAACTTCCATTTTTTCCATTCCAAGTGGTGCTTTAATGGAGGTTAACCTGTCTCTTCTCCTTATTGCATATTGCTGGTGGAGGGGGCAAATAGATGACTTGTCTGTTAGTTCATATGTCACTGAACCAATATCAGAACTTCATACAAAGATCAGACAATTGCCAAGAGGGCCTGGACTTCGAGCTGGTTGCAGTAATGCATAAGGCCTGGTGGGTTTTGAAATTGGGGGAAAGAATTAGCATGTTTCACATTAAAGAAGAGAGTAACCATTTACTTAGGTGGCCAAAGGCCCAGATTGTGGCAAAGATCATGAGCTTTTCTTCAATATTCATTCTCCTCTTCTTTGATAGTGGTGGAATATTTAGCTGGACACACTGATACCCAGACTCTATTTCCTAACTTTCCTCATGATTAGGTATTTCTTTTTTTTTTTTTTTTTTTCTTTTTTTTTGCAGCCCCGGGGATTGAACTCACAACCTCGCGCCTGCCAGGGCAGGCGCTTAAGGCACTGAGCCAAACTCCAGGCCCTGGTTTTTTGAGGCAGGGTCGCACTATGTAGCTCAGGCCGGCCTTGAGCTCACATTGTAGCCCAAGCCAGCCTCGAACTCACAACGCTCCGCCTACCTCAGCCTCCCGAGTGCTGGGATTAAAGGCATGTGCCACCACACCCGGCATGATTAGGTATTTCTTATGACCAAGTTTCTGAGTGGACATGGTGCATGCAACTTCCAGACCATGCCTTTCAGAGGAAGTGTGCATATCTTCTTCCTCTTTCCCTTTTCCTTCTGACTGAATAGAAGTGTTTGCAGTTTCCAGAGCACCTGTCTTGGAGGAAACCTCATGTGACAGATGGCAGAGTGGAACAGAAAAGAAGCTACCACAGTACCCCGCACAGCTTTCCTAGACTTGGTCCTCAAGAGCTAACATACTTGGCTGGTACATTGTCTTTTGGGATTCTTTGTTATAGCCTGCTAGCTTCCATTCCACCTAGTAAGAGCTCGTTTTTCTCTAAGGTGGGGGAATCTCCAGCATGTTTATGTGCTGGTGGGAATGGTCCTCTAGAGAGGGAAAGACTGACGGGGAAAGAGTGAGGGGACCACAAAGGGGAAGAGTCCTTGAGAGGATGAAAAGGAATAGGATCCAGGAAACAAGTGGTGGAATTTTTCTTCAGCTGAAGGAATTGGATGCTTCTTCCATTGTGCAAGGAATAATAAGACAAGATCCATACAAGTTTAGAGAGATTCTAGATTCTGTGGTGGGGTGATGAGGGATATTTGGAATACTGTATTTGCAAGAGACCAATGTAATGACAACCCATGGATGCCCCCCAACTCTGGTTCCCTGCTAGTCTCATCATTGATTCATGCATGGTTTATGTTATGTAGTTAGTTGTTTTTAATGTCATAGTGAGTATCTCCAAAACCACCACCCCAGTCCACTCGCAGACTGCAGAGGGAGAGAACCAGGCCTCTGCAGGAGGTGATTCCCGCCTGGAAACCAGTGCCACATGCGGGCCACTGCTGGAGTGGGGGTAGCCGCACCCAAGCCTCTCTCTGTGAGTCAGTGCCATTTGCAGGCTGCAGAGAAAGAGAATCAGGAATCATCCGCAGGCGATCCCCACCAGGAAACCATATCATTTTCACTGTTTTGTTGGGTTGGGTTTTATTCTCTCTTGTTTTGTTTGCTTCTGTTAAATCTGACGGCAGGAGCACCTACTTGAAAGATAGCAAGACATAATATGTTAGCCATTTGGATTAACTATTGGCTTATTTTGAAGTCCTTTATTTACATTCATTGTTTTGTTTTTATTGTTTCTATTCTATTCTGTTCTGTTCAATTTTTACTATGTCCAAAGTTATCTGCAGCTATATTGAAGACAACAAAAGGCATTATGGTAACTATTGTTAATTTCATAAGGCTTTATATCACTTATATTGGTTTATTTTGATTGGTTTTATTCTGTTTTATTTCCTTGGTTTTATCCCCTTTAAAAGGAAAAAAAAAAAACACCACCCCCAAAATAGCCTTGACAATGACCCACATCTCACCAAAGTGTTCCCTCTCACTTCCCTTCCTCCACCTCCTTTTACCCAAGGTTCATCCTGAATCCCGTGCACAACATTCCCATGCTTTCCTTTTCATCTAGCTTTATTGCATCTCTCTATATTTCCAAAAATATAACAATGTATGTTTGTGTTAGTTGTCTTAACCTCATTAAAAGGGTATCATTCTCTATGTAATCTTTTGGTACTTACATATTTGCTTAATTGTGTATTTCTAAGATTCACCTATATTGTTTTTCTGCTGCTGTGATTCATTTGTTTTACCTGCTGTCCAATAGTCCACTATGCAAATGGACCACTTTCTTTATGCAGAAGAAATGAACTTGTAGCTGAAAAAGGAGAGAAGTGAAGGTCAGCAGAAGCCGATGGATGGAGAGGAGAAGGAATCAGTGGGCTGGAGGGTCCCAGGAGGCCCTTGGGCCAGGGAACAGAAAGATTTGGAGGTGGTAGATAAATAGTGGGAGATAAGAATTTCTGGTTTCAGAAACAGAGAGGCTTTGGATCATCATAAATCCTGCAGGGATAGATGCGGCAATGGATATAGATAAGGCCAGAATGCGTAGACATGAAGGTGAAGGAAGCCAGAGGTCAACATGTGGTTGCAGATCACTGCATTTGTCTGGGACACTGGCAGAAGGTGGGATGGAGAAAAAGAAGATGCTGCTGGGCGTGGTGGTGCACGCCTTTAATCCCAGTGCTTGGGAGGTTGAGGTAGGAGGAGCGTTGTGAGTTCCAGGTTGGCTTTGGCTACAACACGAGCGCAAGGCCGGCCTGAGCTACATAGTGTGACCCTGCCTCAAAAAAAACAGGGCTGGGAGTTTGACTCAGCAGCTTAAGCGCCTGCCCTGGCAGGTGTGAGGTTGTGAGTTTGATCCCCGGTGCCGCAAAAAAAAAAAAGTAAAAGAAGATGCAACAGGAGCAGGGGAGTTCATTGGTGAGGGGGCAAGTCTGTGGGGCCAGGAGATGACAGAGTCAAAGAGCCAGGGGGCAAAGCTGAAAGCAGAAATGACATTGGTATGGGGTTTATGAGAGCATGGGAATAATAGGCTGGAAATAACAATGATATATAAAAACAAAACTCCACCTTTCATCCCTGATGTGTGGAGGATGTCAGACTAAGCCATGGTCCCCATGAGAGGGTTATAAACGTTGTAGCTCCAGGCTTGGACGAGAGAGAGACACTCCAGGAAGGGGCTAAAGATGCAGGGAAGGTATGGACCATGGTACAAGAACTCCAGGGAACCTTTTGTGATAAGTGTGAGGGTACCAGCTAATGAGCCACATAGCATGTGAGGACTTGGCTGAGGCAGGAGGAAGCTGACTGTCATAGGAAGGAGGTGTCCGAGGACTCACGAATGGTCAGCTGTGCCCTGTTTCACAAGCCAGGGGCAGCTGCACATTTCTCACAGTGGCCTGGCTGTGGAAGGTCAGTCTTAGTCATCTTGCCTCCATGCCACTGTGTCACTAGCCTTGTTTGTGTTGCAGGCTTGATCTACTTCATGGGAAGAAAAGCAAAGAAGTCCTCCTTGGGGAAAACAAACTGCTTCTCCACTGGTCCAAGGCTGGTGTCAGAAGGAAGCAGTGTGGAGAATCATCTTGTTTAGCAGTGGGGACACCTCTAATGTCTTCTGTTCTGTTATCTCCCGTTGGCTCATCCAAACTGCTCTCTGAACAGCCTTCTCATCCCACCCTGAGGAGAGAGGTACCATCTTGCTTCCTAGGGTGTCTCCATCTAAGGGAGGAGGTTTGGAGGAAAAGAAGGAGTAAAACCAGCCACATGGGGGCCAAGGAAGGCTCTAAAAGAGAAATGAACCTGCCTGCTATTGTTCTTAAACATAATCAGTATAGAAAGAAAGGCAGAGCCCAGCCCACCCCCAGCCTATGTCTCTGTGATCCAAGGCATTATTTCCTTCTGGATTTTCCCAAATGGGCTTAACTGGATTATGCTTCTTCAGTGTAAAAAATCTTGGAAAGGGGGAGGGGGGAACTAGGAGACACACCACCATTCAGTTCTTTTCTTTTTTTTTTTTTTGCAGCACCAGGGATTGAACTCACAACTTCATGCCTGCCAGACAGGTGTTTAAGCCATTGAGCCAAACTCCCAGCCCTAGTTTTCTGAGGCAGGGTCACACTCTCTAGCTCAGGCTGGCCTTGTACTCACATTGTAGCCCCAGCCGGCCTCAAACTCACAACGCTCCTCCTACCTCAGCCTCCTGAGCTCTGGGATTAAAGGCGTGCGCCACCACGCCTGGCCATTCAGTTCTTTTCTACACCTCATCTCCTATGTTAATTTAGAACATGATGCACCCACTGCCTCTGCTCATCCAGGGACCCAGGACCCACCAAGATGCTTTCTTGGCCTCCTGCCCTTTCTTTTTGAAGATCTGGGAGGAACCCAGGGACAGAATATTCCAGGTGCAGGACAAGAAGCAGTTAGCAGCAATTTCGCCCACATTCTCCGCTTTTTGGCAACTATGTGCCTCGTGGAGGGAATGGTTGTCTGCTGGGTGAACTCTTACACTAAAAAATTGGACACAACTGCTATCCTCAGGGAAGATATTTCTCCATGACTCCAGCATCCAAAGGTCTCTAGTCTGATGAGAGAGTCATGGCTTCCACTCTATAGGAACCCCTGAGCTGAGGCAAAGACGGGTTCACTCCAGAAGCAGAGCATGTTAAACCATTCCCAAGTTGATAGGAGTATATAGGGAAATAAGATAAAGAGGGAAATGGAAATAACACTTGATAAGGTAGAACTGATCTGGCAAAGGTCACACTGCAAAGAGTGGCTAGCCAGAGGCAGAATTTTCAGGGTTTGGGTGGAGGAGGTATACAAGGGCAGAGAACAAGTTTGTTCCTCATGCGAAACACTGTTTTTAGTCTGCAGCAATAGGTATCAAAAGAAGGTCCCAAGAAGAATTTCTTGGGATGTAGAAATAGCTATTATAATGAGACTTGAAATAAGAGTGGTTATTTCCTTTTGCATAATGGTCCAGCATAAATAGTTAGAGGCCAAAATAGTATTTGGGAGTCAGCATTTCTCTAACTTGCTGCAGTGTTATCCTTGTGCTCTTGTAAATTGAGTGGCCATCACACAAGCTCCTAGCCTGCATCAAGTAGGGGAAAGCGGGGGCAAAAGAGGTGGACCCCTTCTCTTTAAGGGAACCCTCAGAAAGTTGCACGCATTGCTTTTGCTCACATTCCATTGGCTAGAACTCTTAGCTACGTGGCTAACCTTATTTGAAAGGGAGGCCGGGAAGTATAGTGCTTCGTGTCAGGCAGGTATGCACCCAGTAAACACCTTCTGGTCTGTGGGAGAAAAGAGAAGGTTGTTACGGTGCCAATTAGCAGTGCTACTGCTTAAGAAGTGCACATAAGGATGTTCTTGTATTTGTCCACCCTGTACCCTCCACACCCCCTGCTACAGGTAAGGCAAAGGACTCTGGGAAAATTACAGTAAGGCATCCTCCTGGACATAGTAACTGGCCTAGACCTGGGCACATGGCTCAAGTGGACCCAAGTTGACCTTTCTAACCAAACCTGATAGCAGATGCGGCAATTTCCTTTACGATCATGAGAATATGAGGATGTAACCCTTCGCCGACCACAGTCATCTTCCCTGCGGGGAGATAAGGGGTGGGGGTGGGTGGGAATGCAAAACCCATCTGCAGAAGAAAGGGTGCAGCTGGCCTCTGAGGGATGCGGGGAGTGGTGGCCTTGTCCTAGGCCTCCCTGGAGGCTGCTCCATTCTTGCCCTGACTGAACCATTTCATCAGCAGCACCTCCTTCTCACCAAGCTGATTTTAGTTGAATTTAGGTCATCTGTAGCCCAGTCCCGACTTAGTACTGAAATTGGTGTTTGTTTGTTTGTTTGTTTTCCCCCTGGGAGAACGAGTGGACCTGCAGGAGGAGGAGGCACAGGTGAGACGGAGAACCTAGCAGAACAGCATGTGGCCCTACTGTCTGTCTCCTTCTGCGGCCCCTTTGCCCTGCAGCATTTTAAAGTTCCCACAGGGAGCCTGGCAGGGCAGCTGGCCGGGCTTCTCTGCCCTCCCCAGTCAGCCCTGCTTCCTGCCAGCGTCCTCCCTGCAGCTTGCTCCAGCAGGTCCAGCCGTAAGGAGGGAGCCACAGGGCCTCTTACAAAGGGCCCATTCTCAGCTGGTGCAGCTGTTATCAGGTGAACCTGAACTCTGAATCACCTGCATCTGGGGCAGCTGCTCCACTCACCTCTGGGTGTCCCTTGCCAGGACTTGTGAGTGGGGGGTGGACGCTCAATAGAAGCCCATTGTTTTCTACTTCCTCAGGGGTGAGGCTCTGTCTAAAGCCCTCCTGATCCTCTTGTCTTCTACCATCACTTTCCTTGGCTACCATCCCTCCAGCACCATCCCACTGCCTCAGTGCATAGCAGCATTAACTCCTTGGGGAGCCAGGGTTGTGGCTGAGGATGGCATAACTTGCCAGCACCTGAAATTTCCTCAAGTGTGGCCAGGAGGCAAGTTAGTCTGAACCCCACTTCATGAGGCCTCCTAGGGTCATCTACCAGCAACCAAGCTGTCTTGGGCTTGCGGTGCCACCTGGTGCCCTGCCTTGGAACTGTCTGAGTGGTGAGGAGACTTACCTAGAAGATGCTTATCCATTGGGCTTTGTCCAATCAGGATGAGTTCCACTCAGCTCCTCCCCCAGGCCCACTTTAAAAATCCAAATGACAAATTCCTACACACCTTCCTCCTTCAGCCCCAATCCTCCAGCTGTTTCTTCACAAGATGCTGTTCACACGGTGTGTTCGGTCCACTCAACCAGCTTTGGCTGACTATGGCAGGCTGGGAGTCAGAAAGATTATTTGAGTAATGAAGAATAAAGACTTCAAATGTCTAAGGTCCTTGAAGAGCACTTTGGAGTTCCCTTCAGAAAACCCCACCACTTCTCTGTATACCCTCGAAGAAATCTGTGCTCCTAGCACCAGCTTTCACTTGAAAATAGGCTGACTGTGCTAGATCCACATGATTAATTTTTCATTCTTATATGGCTGTTCACCTTGAAGATGGGTCAGATGGGCACTTGGAGAACTGAACCCTATTCCTACACAGAGCCCTCGAGTTCTGTTGGCTCCTTGTCGGGGCCTTCAAATAC
>RJWM01038397.1:0-16636 GCA_004363535.1 Dasyprocta punctata | reverse complement strand
CGCCAGGCTTTGTCAGGGTCATAAATGGGTTTCTGATTTATAATTTGAACCTACAGTGGGCTCACCAGGACACAACTCCATCCATAAGTCAGGGGCATCTGTCCTTGCAGTGTCCCCAAGGCCTCACCCTTCACCAGCCACAACCCAGGTGCTCCATACATGACTAAGGCAGCAGCAATTCAGGGAAGGCTGAGGCAGCTGCTCTCAGCCTTAGTGAGCATTCATATAGAGCATGAACAGGAACGCAGACTGCTGCCCTGGACCTCGGAGAGGCCAAGCAATAATGCTTAAATGGCAATGCCTGGTACCAGGGCAGGGGCTCCCTGGCGGCGCCTCCTGCCACTTTGCCCAACAGGCTGAGGCTGGAAGCCCAACCTCCGGACAGAGGAACAACCAAGAACCAGGAAAGCTGGGAGGCTTGTGGGTGTTACCCCGAGAACTGGGTGAGAGCTGTGAGGAACCGGCAGGCAGATGATGATCTCCCAGCCGAGGAAGGCCAGGGACAGCACGCTGGGCAGGGCAGTCCAGTGGGGAGGTGGAGGGAAAGGGCTGGCACCCCAGGCTAATTTCCAGAGTGCTGGGACTCCCAAAGGGCTGGGCTGTGCTGCCTGTGGAGGGAGCTGCCTCTCAGCTTCCCCGCGTCCACCGAGAAGCTCGCTCCAACTCCAGCTCCAACTTGACCTCTCGCTCACCTCGGACACCTCCACGTTCATCGCCCCAGGCACGCCAGGTCCCTATGTCGGACCCAGTCGCACTCTTCCCTGTGCTCCGAATGCCAGCACCTCTGTCCCACTCTCCTTCCCGCACAGACCAGCTCAGCGCTCCCCCTCCATGAAGCCTGCCAACGTGCACTGGCTGCTAGCAATCTGGGACCTGCACAGCTGTCCTTTGCGCCTGGGACTCATCCCACCACTGGAGGGAGCAGAGACCACATCTGTGCTGCCCACTGCCTCCACGCCTCTTGAGGACCAGGATCTGCACGCGACTGGGGAGGGCAGACACCCGAAGGGGAGCCCAGAGGCGTCTGGGGAGCAGGGTATCCACTTTGTGGTACCCACATCCTGTCTGCCAACTACAGGTACAAAGCTACAGATGAATGAGTGTGAGGGAGGAAAGCCCCAGCTGCAACCCACAGGTGCAGAACCAGCAGCACCCCCAAACACTGACCTGAGCCAGGAGCAACAGGCGGCTGGATGAGGGACCCCCCCATCGACAACTGCTCCCCAGGGAGTGGGACGAGTGTGGAAGCTTTGCCCCCAGGGGGCGGGGGAAGCAGGCTTATCCCTCCTGTGCTGGTGGGCCGGGCTCGGGGGGTCCCCGCTGCTCCTTCCTTCTTCTTCATGTTCTAGAGAGGAAGGTAGGGCAAATCAGTCAGTTCTGCTGAGGTTTGGCTGCACTGGAAAACTCCAAGAGTAGGGGGCTGGGGATATAGCTCAGCAGCACAAGCATCTGCCTGGCAAGCATGAGGTTGTGAGTTCAATCCCGGTACCAAAAAAGAAAAAAAAAAAAAAAACCCAAAGGGAAAGCAAGAGGGACCTCAGGTCCCCAATACCAGTACAGCCAGGAGATGGTCCTATCTAGCACCTTCACTGTCAAGGGCTCTATTCAATGCAGCACAATTCTGAATCTATCAGCAATATGTTTACTGAAAACCCCAGCACTTGATTTTATGCATCATCAGGGAAGTGCATGTTAAAACCTCAGTGACACACTATGACACACACACCGGAATGGCTAACGCATTGACCACCAAGTATCCATAGGAATATGGGGCAATTCATGCACTGCTGTAGATGCGTGAATCAGTAAAACTACTCTGAAAAAACGACTCAGGGGAGAGGGATGCCCAAAGTGTGTTGCACATGTACAAATATGCCAACATGGAACCCACAATTCTGTGTCTCTAACATGCACTAGTAAAAATAAATACGTAACAGACTGGGAGACAGCTCAACACAGGAACTTTTGGCACTGTAACCCCACTCCTGGAAGCAGACCTGGGAGCAAAGCATACACCTGTGCACTAGTGATATGAACTCCAGCAAAGATGGTAGCTCTGTCTGCAGTCACCCCAAATGGGAAACTACTGCGTCTACCCTTAAGAACACGGGTAAACTGGACATTCTCACAATGGTTTGTGTCACAACAGTGAAAAGGGACAAGCCACATACATCAACCTCGGGGACTCTCATAGCTAGGAATTATACTGAGTAAGAGAGGGAGAAGCAGTACACAAAAGAGAAGAAATACAGGATTCCTCATGAGAAAGCTATGAACAAACTCTAGCGCCTTTGAGGTCAGGTTGGACGGGTACTGAGAAGCAGCAGGGTCTTCCCCAGTGCTGCAGCCTTCTGCTTCCTAATCTGGGACAAGTTTCTAAGTTTGTAAGTTTGGTTTTATAAAATTCACTGACTTCTGCACTTGTGATGTGGGCACTTTTATGTGTGCATATTATACTTCAATAAAACACATTTGAAAAATACAAAACTGAATGCCAAGTATGAGCCAGAAAACAGTACGAGTTACACAGATGAAGATGACAGGGATCCCTACTTGGAAGAAAGCAGCAGCTTAGTCACACGGTGCTGTGCCAGTCAGAACTAGTGCTAAACCCTGGTTAGGTCCAGTCACCTCTCTGCGCCTCAGTACCCTGGGCTTCGAGAAAGGGGAGGATGTTTAATTGCATGAGAAATGCCTGGAAACACTACCTGGCCCACAGCTGATGCTCATTAAATGTTAGTTTCCTCCAAGCAAGAGATAGAATCACATCCCAGACTGTCCACTGGACTGGACTTGGATTTTCTCTTAAGGCCACTTGGCCAACTTCAAGGGTCCCAAATCATCACCAGTGTGAAGCAGAAAAGAGGAGAAAGAGATGGTAAGTAAAGAGGAAAAGCATTATTTTAGTCACAAACTTTCTTCAAAAATCAAACCCATTTGGTTCCCCAAACTCTTGACTCTAACTCCATCTCCCCAGGCAGCCAAGTAAAGGCTCTGGCAACCCCACCCTACACAACAGGATCCAAGCGGGGCCAGATACAGAGCCACTCAGAACAAAGACGCAGGGAGCCAAGACACCACCACTGCCGGAAGCTGCCTGTGACTCCCAGCACACACTCAATCCCATCCGGCCCAGGGAACCCCAACGCTTCCTCACCTGAGCCACAAGGCCAAGACACAGCATGGAAGGGGCACACAACCCCTCCTCACCCACTGTACCAGCCAGGAAAGAAACACCAGCTCTGGGAGCAAGTGACCGATGCTGCCTCTCAACTCAGAGGCTTGAACTGTCCTCTGGTCCCTCATCCCTTCCTATGCCTTGGTTCCTCTCGGAAGCCTTGCTTGGGTCCCCAATTATGGCCCTTCCTCTGTGTGTTCACAGCACCACGGCAACCCTTGGTCACAGAACCTCTCCTGCCATGTTGTAACCACACCTTTACCTGCCCACCTTGGTTCCACTCTTAGCTCCATGAGAGCAGAGGTCTCTATGGACCAGATGCAAACCTGGCACAGGCAGGTGCACGGTGAACACCAGCTGCACTGATGGAAGTGAACTCTGAGGACAGTGGCAGGCAGGGCTGGGTGCCCATGAGCATCATGTGACCATGGCCAACACAGCCATGCAAGGTAGAACTCACTGCGATGTTGAGCTTGATGGTCTGGCCCTCCTTGAAGCCCAGGTCCAATTTGGGGCCTTGGTCTGGGTTCTGGGCTTGTTTTGCAAACTCACACTGCTGTTTCACCCACCTAGGGAGAGAACAGGACAGAAGAGTGGGGCAAGAGAGCCTCTGCCTGCACTAGCGCACACTGGCCTCAGTTCAGGATGAGGGGCATGGGGGTGGAAAATCAGGCATTCACATCCTGGCTCCAACACATAAGCAGCTGCATGCACATCGGTTTCCACCATGGCTGATGATCCGAGTCTTAAGATGAGGTCCTGTACACTGGCATCTAGCACCGGGTTTCAGAGGTGCTGTGGGAGCCCAGCCCGTTCCTTCCCAGTTGCCGGCACACTCTGGGCACAATCCTCATACATGGTGGGACAGGACAGAAGTGGAGACCAACACAATCTCCATACAATGCCAGCTAGCAGCCACCAGGGACAAGGGTACCTGGACAAGTGGCCAGGCACCGCCCACTTCTTGGCAGTCAGTGGCAGAGCCCACTTGGCAGATGGCAGAGGGACATTTTTGTGCCCTATCTTTCCATAAAAGACACCATGGCACCTGCTGGGTGGTTTGGGAATCAGAGTAACCCTTATGACATCACGGAGCAGACCCAGAGAGACCAAAGGAGTGTCACAAGGACTCTGGTGGCTCAGGGACTGGCAAGAAAGATGTAACATCTCAAAGGCAGCGTAGCTGACTTGAATGGCAGAGACAGGCCTTGGGCAAAGGCTAAGATGTCTGTGACGGGGACAGCAGAGTGGACAGAAGGCGGCCTGCTTGTGAGGAGGATTGGGTTGTCCTGAGGTTCTGGTAGCATACAAACCACACATAGTTGCCTGCGTATCCTAACAGGAGAGTTGTCCGGAGAAAGGTGGGAGGAGGCATGAGCCACATCTCCCTGAGTCACTCACTTGAAATGGTCCTGCAATGCCACATTGAAGTCAAAGGCATCACCTCGGTCCCCAAAGCCAATTCCAATAAACGCTCGTCGCCCTGGGGGACAATAAACAATCAACCACTCGCCCAGACGCAGAGAATACCTTGTGAAGGGGTGGCAGCCCAACCCACACATACCATTTCCATCTTCTATGCGGATGACGAAGTACCTGCTGGAGTCCGTCACACTCTCCACCGCCATGCCAGGAAACTGATCCACCGGTGCCTGGGCAAAGAGCTCCCCTGAAAACACAAGTGGGGTGAGTCCTGAGCTCTGCCAGTCTGGTGCTCCTGTCTCAACACCAGGCCTCCCTCTTATAAGGCGACTCTGGCAAGCCAAGTTGGATAGGCAAACTTGCTTGGGATTCCCATCAAACCCTTTCTCTCCCTCTCTCTCTTTTTTCTTTTTGAGACAAGGTCTAATGATGCAGTTTAGGCTGGCCTTGAACTTGCAGCAATCCTCCAGCCTCAGCCTCCCAAGTGCTGGGATTACAGACATGCGCCACCACGCCTGGTGTCCATCAGATCCATTCTTGCTGAAGGGAAGACACAGGAACACAACTAAGGAAAGGTCTGAGTCAGAAGTGGCTCACAGGTCAAACCCAGTCCATGGTTTTACTATCTTTATTTAACTGCCAAATATTTGAAAATCAAACTACATGTGACATAATCCAGATTTCTGGCTTTCCCTGAAATCACAAGCTCACCCCCATTCCCACATGACAAGCGCTGGCGCTGCAACCCACCTCTTCCACCCGCTTTATCCATGCACAGGACCCCTGAGGGCCTAAAGCCCTGTGCAAGTGAGCCCTGGACAAGGTACACCAGCCCTCCGAAAAGCCTCGCCCACCAGGGAGACTGCAGGAGGGGCCTTGAGCCCTGAGAAAAGGAGAAGGAAGTTTCCACACCTAAGGAAGACTCCAAAGCAGGCTGGCTCAATCCGTCTCAGAGATGGGGCAAAAGAAGGAGCGGCCTTAGGTGGTGCCCTTGGGTGGGAAATGCATCCCTTTATCAACGCCAGCTCCTCAGAGCTGGCCCACAGCACAGGAACCGGTGAGCACTGTGACTATTCCTGTTTGCTGTGCTGCTCAGTCAGTGCTATAAGTACTGAACCAAGTGTCTCCACCAAGTCCTGTGGCTTGGAGTGACACCGTAATAAGGCTGAACCCAATCAAAACTGATGGAGGCCGCAGCTTCTTAGCTATTTATCCAGTGGCCCACAGCAACGTTCTCAACTAGGGGTGATTTTGCTACTCTCTCCCACAAAGACAGCTGGCAAAATCTGGAGACATTTTGGTTGTCACACCTTGGGAGATGCGACTGGTGACTGGCAGGTAGAGGCCAGGGACACTACTACATATCTTACATTACTCTTGGCACCAGATGTCAACAGTGCTGAGGCTGAGAAACCCTGGTCTGGAATGAACTGCCCATTAAAATCCTCTCTGGGGGCCAGGGATTCAGCTCAGTGGCACAAGCACTTGCATGGCAAATGTGAGGTCATGAGTTCGATCTCCAGTACAAAAATAAATAAATAAATAAATAAATAAAACAAAATAAAATCCTCCCTGGAAAGTGAGTGAAGCGAGTTAAAGGAACCAAGGGATGGGCCCTACAGGTGACGCTCAGCCCCGTACAGTGGCTGTCACATTATGTAGTCATGTTAAAGTCAGAGTCTCCGGGTTTCCTAGAGAAGACTACCGCCACACCCTTGTGACACCATCTGGGAGGGCTCTTCAACTCCTTTGCAGCCAATTCTCCAGTCAACCCCATGCCCCAAAGGAACAAAGCAATGCTCTGGGTCGCCTTCCAGCCCAGAGAACAACAGGATAAAGATCCGCTCCTGTCCTGCTCCCAGCAGCCTTGTGAGGCAGGACCTAATGTGATCCTCCTTTCAACAAAAATGGGGTCAAGCCTCTGAAGGTCACATGCCTTGCCCAAGGTCCAACAACTCGGATAGAAGTGGCACAGTTCTCAGAAGATGCAGAGGTTCTGCCCCTAAATCTTGGCACTTTCTTGTGTCCCACAAAGGGAAACCTCCACATATTAAAAAAAAAAGTAGATGACAGAAGGCTGTGAGACTGCGTGGACCCTGTGCCCAAATGATCCCCAATTGGGGTCTCAGGCTGGGAGCTCCAGAGTCACCCAGGGGTGCTGGTGGCCCAGGACATCGGGGAAGATTTCCCCAGAGACTGTGCCTGTCAGCTGTAGGGAGTGGCTATAGCTGGAGACTGATCACACTGCAGGGGAGGCTGAAGGACAATGAGTGCCCCTGGCAAACAAGTTGCTCCATCCCAGAGAACACCAAGCCCCAAGGCAATCCAAGCAATGGGTTGCTAGGCAAAGGGGTGTCACATGACTTTATCTTGCTAAAAATACAAACACCCCTACAGCGGTTGAGCAGTTCCTTTCCTATCAGGAGAGAGTCCACCTGACCCCAGCTTTTGTCTTTTTTCTTTATTTCCCCATCCTCTCCGTCCTTCCCCCTCAGGAACAGCTAGAGCTGCAGCAGGAAGCAACATCCTCTTGCAACACAGAGCTGAGCAGGGAAGTTTCCAGCTCCTCCAGTGATCAGGCGTGGTCAGCTCTGGGGAGTTACTGTTTGGTTGATAAACAGAATTCCTGAGTAAGAACCCAGCTCAGCAGCCTGAGGCAAGTCTCTTTTCCAGGAAAGCTCTGGGGCTTCCTGCTTCCTGCTGGGACTATTCTGCAGGTCTCTTTCCCCCGGCCTCCAAAAATCCGTGTTTTCCTATGGACCCCAGAAAAGAACAAGGCTTGACAAGACAAGACTCCTTTTTACACCTGAGCCTACAAATGCGGGTAGCCAAAAAGTACACAGGGTCTCTGATTCCCAGGACTCTGAGCAGCCTGGCCAGCCCCGGACCCCTCTGCCTTCAGCTTGTGGAATATGCGACCTCTCAGTCCCATGCAGCCCCTCCTGCCTTTACCTGAGGTCCTGTCCTCCAGCTTGATGTAGGCCACCTTTCCTTTTGCAGTGATTCTCAGCCGGCCACTCCATGATGGCTGGTCCAGCTGCCACTCCGAGGCCCTATGGGGACAAAAAACTACTAAGCCTCTACCAGAGGCTGCTGCTCTTTCTCCAGTGCTGGGGACAAGAATGGGAAGGACCACTTGTTCTAGAGCAAGGGTTGGCAAACTTTTCCTACAAAGGGACAGTAAATACTTTTGACTTTTCAGGAAACACAGCCTCTGTCACAACCAGGCAGCTCTGATGTTAGAGAGAGAAACAATCAGTCAGACAACATGTACATGGGCTGCTTTAATTATTTTAAGGAAATATTTTCTACTAAGCATGGCTGTTTTAGTAACAGCTGAAACTCTCATCCTTTTCACACTATGAAATAGATTTTAAAAAAAATTTCCCCAAGTATTTAAAAATGTAAAAACCCTTCTTAGCTTGTGGGCCACTCAAAAACAGTAAGTTATAGCTTGCTGACCCCCATCCTACACTGCAGACCTTCTTCCAAGTGGGATTTCCTCTGGTTTCCTTCCCACAGAGGAAGCAGCTGGGGAAGGGGGCAGTTTCTGTTTAAGACACTGTTAGATCATGGCGGCCAGAACACCCAGCTGGCACCCTGAGATCATCTCAAAGGGAAAGCAGAGGGGAGTAATCATCCATAGAAAGCAAAAGGTAAAGGAACAGTGCGTGACAGCATGTTAGACAAGTGAATGTTTAGGGAATAGATTCGTGAAGGTATCCCAGGCAGAAAGAAACCCATGAAACCAGAGACCAGTGATGGCAAACATCTTAGACCTTTCAGTAACAAACAGCTCACTACAACACGTGTGTCACAGGTTTGCCGCCATGGCCACAGACCAACAGCAACAGCCTCTTTCGGCTCTTTTTAAAATAAACTTCAAAGAAGCTGCTTAATAAAACCCCTAAATACCAAGAATTGTGGGTATTTCCAGGAGACATTTCTTGGAAGTTCCTAAGCCTGTGTCAGCTGTCAAGCGTGGATGAAGATTGTTTTGTGGGTCACAAAATAGCAGACGCTCAGTTCACCAGTCAGCAGACCTGGTTTCGGTTCCTCTTACTGGGGTAGCAGACCTTGGCTTCTGGCTAGGGAGAACCAGAGGGTAACGTGCAGAGGCTGGCAGTTTCCTCTATGCCAGACCAGCTAGGCCCAACACCTGGTAACTTCATTCTCTGGGGCACCACGAGGAACCAAACCCACCCTACACAAGACTCAACAGCAGATCAGGGTAGACATCCATCCCTAGACTGGTGTCCCATCTCCAGTGTGTTGACAGACAGCAAATGTATTTTTCTTATTGTTGTTGTCATACTATTTTTATTTATTTTATTATTATTCTTTTTATTTTTGGTACCGGGGATCAAACTCACAAACTCACACCTGCCAGGCAGGCGCTTAAGCCACTGAGCTAAATCCCTGGCTCTATTTTTTGAGACAGTGTCTCACTATGCAGCTCAGGTTGGCCTTGAACTCACTTTGTAGCTCAGGTTGGTCTCGAACTCATAACCATCCTCCTGCCTCAGCCTCCTGAGGTCTGGGATTAAACGCATGCGCCACCACGCCTGGCTCACCACATTATTTTTAAGTTCCATCGCGGATGCAGAAAACTCACTATCAGCCTGCGCTAACACAACTGGGAAGTACAAGAGAGCAGGTAGGTGAACTCTCCATAGTTCTTTTGGTGCTGGCCAACCGCCTATTTCAGAATCACTTGGGTACACCCCGTCTTCAGTAGCGACCCCCCTCCTTATCAGCACCCCGCCAGCACTCAGTGACACAGACTGGTTACCTATATCAAGGGTATCTTTTTTCACACAAGGATAATGAAATGCAAGCAAAAGAGGTCCTCGCAGTAAAACACTGGTTCCTCCTTAAGGCAGTTACTATGGTCCCTTCCAGAGACACTCTTATCCTTTACACGAGTTTGTGTTTATTAGTCTCAGGTGAAAATAACAGAAGCTAAGTGAGGATGGGTTCCTTCTAACGACCACAAGCCGTGATCATGGGTGACGCTCGGGGGAAGGCAGCCGGGCAGGAATGGGCTCCTGGGCTCCAGCCATCATCAACCTGAAGCTCCCGGGGTCGGGTCCCTTTGGCCGGTTCTAGGCTCCCTCCCCTCCCCGCTCCTCAGGGAATTCGCCATTGACAGGTCCTCGCCACCCCTTCCGGCCTTCAAAGACCGCTTCGAGGCCACTGGTTAGCCCTGGAAGAGAAAGTTGTGGGACACCACCACCCCTGACCAAGTTCAGGACCCCCGGCAGCCCCCCCCGGAGCTCCCCAAGCGCTAGGTTCTAACGGCTTCCCCGCCGCCTGTGCTCCCGCGGCTGGTGCTGAGACGGCCCTAACTCTGGGGCCCCCGTCTTGCTCTGGCCTCCAACTGAAAAGCTCCAGCATTACATCCCAGTGGCCCCTGAACTGTACAGGGCCGTCCTCGGCACCCGTAGTGGGTGTGTCCGGGCGGCGGGCAAAGGGTTAATCCAGAGCCACCGGGAAGTCACCTGTAGCCACGGTTGGTGGCCCGCGGTGGGATGCGGTAGACGTGGACCTCTGGCTTGACACAGAGCACCGACTCATAGTCACTCTCTTCCATCGCGACGCCCAGAGCCCACCGGACTTCCGGCTCCCGCTGAGCTCCCGCAGGACCGGAAATCGTGCAGCTCTATGACCAGACTCTGGCTAGAGCGGCGGCTCGCGGTTCACAGCACCTCCTCGTGCGTGCGCCGTCTGCTGGAGACCTAGGTTCAAAACACGCGACGGATTTAGGGGATTTGGGCACTGCGCTAGCTGTTCCAGGAGGCTTCTCCATCCTTCCGGAGTTACGATTTCTGCGGCCAGGGCCCAGGTGGCCTAACTCAACAAAGAGTTTATTTCAAAGAAGTGAATTTTAGTAAAGTTAGTAATTTAAGAATCATCTCTGGCTTAACATGGATACATAGAACATTCTAGGGGATACAATGCTTCCCTGCAATCAACTCCTCCCCTACCAGTCTCATTCATTCCAAGAGAACTGTATTTATTGAGCACCCAGGATGTACCAGGGCCAATGGGGTACTTTTGATCCCAAATCCGTGACTAGCTAGATACTCTCAAACTTTCTTCTCTCGCCCTCTCTCTCTCTCCTTTTTACTTTGTATAAGCTCATTATGGGACTGATCTAACCAATAGGATTGCTCTTTATTGTGATGAAACATACACAAGGTACATTTTATTTTATTTTATTTTTATTTTTTGCGGCACCGGAGATCAAACTCACAGCCTCAGGCCTGCCAGGCAGGCGCTTAAGCCACTGAGCTGAACTTCCAGCCCTAGTATTCTTGAGGCAGGGTCACACTATGTAGCTCAGGCTGGCCGAACTCACATCTCTCCACCTACCTCAGCCTCCCAAGTGCTGGGATTAAAGGTGTGCGGTACCACGCCCGGCTACAAGGTACATTTTATTATTTTAATTTTTTGTTGTTAAGTTTGGTGCTGGAGATTGAACCCAGGGCTTATACATGCTAAACACCTGCTCTCCCACTAAGCTCCACCCCCAGCCACTTTATCTGTCCTTTTTTTTTTTTTTTTTTTTGATCTTTTTGAGACAGAGTCTCACCATGCAGTTCAGGCTGGCCTTGAGCTCTCTCTGCAGCCCAGGCTGATCTCGAACTCGAAACAATCCTCCTGCCTCAGCCTCCCAAGTGCTGGGCACTTTATCCATCTTAAGGATACATTTTGGTGCAGCTGGGTACATTCACAATGTTGTGCAAACATCTCATGATTTCCAGACGTTTTTGTCATCTCAAACGGAAACTGTCCAACAGCCCCCACATTTCCCCTTCTTCCCAGTCTCTGGTAACCTCTACTCTACTTTCTGTGTCTGTGAACTTGTCTCTTCTAGGCACCTCACATAAGTGGAATCTTACAATACTTGTCTTTACATCTGGCTTATTTCACTTTTCATAATGTTTTCAAGGTTCGCCCCTATCGTAGCAAATATCAGAATCCTATTTCTTTTCTTTTCTTTTTTGCCTTTTTTGAGACAGGGTCTCACTATGCAGTTCCGGCTAGCCTGGAGCTCACTCTGTAGCCCAGGCTGGTGTCAAATTTGTAATGACCCTCCTGCCTCAGCCTCCCAAGTGCTGGGATTACAGGGATGTGCCACTACACCTGAGTCTCATTCCATTTATTTTTTATTTATTTATTTATTTACTTTGTCAGTACCAGGGATCGAACTCACAACCTCGAGCCTGCCAGGCAGGCACTTAAGCCACTGAGCCAAACTCCCGGCCCTCTTTTTTTTTTTTTTTTGAGGCAGGGTCACACTATGTAGTTCAGGCCGGCCTTGCTCACACTATAGCCCAAGCTGGCCTCGAACTCCCTGCACTTCACCTACCTCCGCCTCCTGAGTGTGCACCACCACGCCCGGCTTCCCATTCCTTTTAACAGCTGACTAATATCCTTGCCTATTTTGTCTACCCATTTATCTGCTGATGGACATTTGGGGTGTCACCGCCTCTTAGCTATTACGATTAATGTTGCGATGAACATCAGTGTACAAATACTTGTTCAAGTCGTTGTCTTCTGCTGGGCCCTGTGATAGTTCTATGTTCAGCTTTTTGGGGACCCTGCAAACTGTGTCCCAAAGCAGTGGCACTGATTTTCATTCCTACCAGCAATACATAGTGGTCCCAATTTTTCTACATCCTTGCTAATGTTATTTGCCATGTTTTAAAGACATATAGTGTTCATAATGGATATGAAGTTAATCTGTCTTCTTAAAATTCTGTATGTGAAACCAGGCGTGGTGGTGCATGCGTTTAATCCCAGCACTCGGGAGGCTGAGGTAGAAGGAGCGTTGTGAGTTTGAGGCCGGCTTGGGCTACAACGTGAGCAAGGCCAGCTTGAACTACATAATGCAACCCTGCCTCAAAAAAATAGGGCTGGGAGTTTGACTCAGTGGCTTAAGCACCTGTTTGGTAGGCTCAAGGTTGTGAGTTTGATCCCCAGTACTGACAAAAACCAAGACAATAACAAAAAAAAAAAAAATTCACTATGTGAATTGATTCAACCAATAATTTCAACTTGGCTCATTTTATTTCCCCAGCACTGAGGATTGAACTCATGGCTTTTTCACTGAGCTACATCCCTGACCCTTTTTATTTTTTTATTTTGAGACAAGATCTTGTTAACCCCTAAACTGCCCAGGCCAAGCTCAGCCTTGCTATCCTTCTACCTCAGCCTCCCAGATTGCTGGGACTACACGTGTGCACCACCACACCCAGCTCCCAATTCTTTATTACAAGGAAAAGATTGAAAAATAATCCAGAAAATGAAGCTTATCCCTGCTTTTTGTTTTGTTTTGTTTTTTGAGACGAGGTCTCACTACATAGCCCGGGCTAGCCTTGAACTCACATTGATCCTCCTGC
This sequence comes from Dasyprocta punctata, assembly GCA_004363535.1. Lineage (NCBI taxonomy): Eukaryota > Metazoa > Chordata > Mammalia > Rodentia > Dasyproctidae > Dasyprocta > Dasyprocta punctata. The sequence continues at coordinate 3,628 of RJWM01038397.1, read as the reverse complement.
CTCAGTCTCCCAAGTGCTGGGATTATGGGCACATGCCACCATGCCAGACAGTTCTCCGTCTTATTTTTTGGTTCTGTCTCATTTTCTGAAGGTCCAAGATGGCAAAGTGGAAAAGGAGAGAGGTCAAGAGCAGAGGGATGAGAAGGATGCAGTGCCGCACAGAGAATCCATCCCCCATATTCTCACCATTGTTTTGATTTGTCTGCTCCTTTTCTAGACTGTGCACCTCTTGAGAACAGGACCCTATTCCTGTGTCCCTGCCACCTTCAGATCCTGCATTCAGCAGCACGGTGGGGCTTAGTACACAGCGAGCACCCAGTGCATAAATGAATAACTGTGTGTGTGTGTGTGTGTGTACTCAAATGGCTACATTCCAAAACCAAGTGCCACGTCGGGGATATAGCTCAGCAGCACAGCGCCTGCCTGGCAAGCGTGAGGTCATGAGTTCAATTCCAGGGTACCAAAAAAGAGTTGGTACCCAAAGCCAAGTGCTAATGTGAACATGGGCCACCATGTTCTTTCCCTGATGTCTTGCATCAATGTGGGCTGAACACAGGGGACAGTGGGGCACCCTAGGAGTACCGATGGTGGCCCGCTGGTCAGAGAAACTTCTGGCTAAGAAATGACTGGCCCACAGGAGCCAGGCTTTGGGGCAGAGTCCAGCATCAGCTCTGAGTTCCATCACTTCTGCTCCAGGGGCCAGGCAGTGGCACAGCAGCCCGCTGTGACGGTGTTGGACCTCGCGGTGTGGCTGTCACAGTGGGCACCATGCTTCTCATGTGGGTGAAATGTCTCTGTGCCATGGGGCTGCCGGGGCTTAGCTTCAGCTGTGTTCAGCGTAACAAAGTCAAGCACTGAGTGCCCACCGTATGCCAAGAGCAGCACATGGTGCCCACTGAGGTGCAGCCTCCTCCCCTTCCTTCAGAGCTCACAGATGGAGGAGACCGAAAGAAAAAAGTCATGTGTAGTCCAGAACAACAGGAGCCACCAGGTGGTGACCCACACAGGCCCTGGCAGCAAAGAGCCCCCCGAGCTGGGCCAGCAGGGCAGGCTGGCAGGGAGAGGCCACCTTGACACAATACCCCCTGTGAGGTAGGCAGAGTGACGATTGTCATCCTCATTGCAAAGCAGTGACAGGCCTGGGGGGCGTGGCGCTATCCTGTAGTGGGAGGAGGTCAGACAGTCCCTAGCCTTAAACTCTGACCACAGCGCTGGACGTTCCCCAAACGCATCCTCGAACCTCTGTCACTGAGGACGACTGGACCTGCCGTCAGCTCCTGGTAGAACTGCCCTGGGTGCCCAGCGAACTCAAGTCAGCAGGCAGAGCAAGGCTCAGACAGGGTCAGTCCTGTGTGTGAGGACGAGAGCAGTGTCCACATCTCACCGCGACTCCTCCAGCGGCTTCCTGGTAGGTCCAGGGCCAGGGTCGGGCAGCGATGTGAGCAAGCCTTCCTTGGCATCTTCCAGAAATATGTATTTTATAGGTCATTTTTCTTTCTCTGCTGTGTTTTCCTGAAATCCCAGCATTTCTCAGATGGGGATAAAAAGGCACTCGATGCCAAAACAATTAAAAAAAAAAACAATTTCAAAACTCACTACAAAGCTACAGTAATCAAAACAATGCAGCGTGGCTTAACAGACACTGAACCAAGTGAGGCGGTGCATGCCTGTAATCCCAGCAATCAGGAGGCTGAGGCGGGAAGATCTTTGAGAGTTTGAGGCCAGTCTGAACTACATAGTGAGAACTTGTCTAAAAAACATTAGCCTTATCGATCAATGAAGTACAACTGAGAATACAGAAATAAATCCTCATGTTAGTAGTCATATGACTTTCCGTGAGCAAGGAGGAGAAGTCATTGGAGAAAGAATGGTCCTTCACCAAATGGGGTTGGCATGAGATCTTCACATGCAAAAGAATGAAATTGGAGGTCTGGGGATGTAGCTCAGTGGCATAAGCGCCTGCCTGGCAAGCATGAGGTCCTGAGTTTGATTCCTGGTACCAAAAGAATGAAGTTGGTTGGGTTCCTGTTTCACCCCATATGCAAAAAGCAACTCAAAATGGATCATAGGTTTAAATGTAAGAGCTAAGACTATACAACTCTTAAAGCAAAAGATAGGCATAAATTTTCACGACCTTGGATTACAATAAAAGGATCTAGTGGATTGTTAGATATGACACAAAAAAATTCAAGCAACAAAAGAGAAAAACAGATAAATAGGACTTCAATAAAATTTAAATAGTTTTGTGCTTCAAAAGCCAGATAAGTGAAAACAAAATCCACATAAATGGGAGAAAATCTATGGAAATCATAATGCAGTAAGGGCACTGAATGTAGAATTTATGAAGACTATCTACCATGCCATAATAAAAAGATAACCCAATATAAACAACCGAATATAAACGTGTCTATTCAGAACAAAAGCTCTGAGTAGACACATTTCCAGAGAAGACATACAGATAAGCAATAAGCACGTGAAGGGTGTCCAATGTCTTTAGCCATCAAGGAAGTACAAATCCAAATCACAGTATTATTTTCCATCCACATATATATATATATTTGTGTGTGTGTGTGTGTGTGTGTGTGTGTGTGATCGGGGATTGAACTCACAGCCTCAAGCCTGCCAGACAGGCGCTTAAACTACTGAGCCAAACCCCCAGCCCTAGTTTTTTGAGGCAGGGTTGCACTATGTAGCTCAGGCTGGCCTTGCGCTCGCATTGTAGCCCAAGCCAGCCTTGAACTCACAACGCTCCTCCTACCTCAGGCTCCCGAGTGCTGGGATTAAAGGTGTGCACCACCATGCCCAGCTGGATGACTATATTTTTAAAAAGACGAGTAATAACAAGTGTTGGAGAGGATGTGGAAAAACTGGAACTCCATCTACTGCTGATAGGAACATCAAACAATACAGCTACTTTGGGAAACAGTCAATTACTCAGGAGAGCAAAATAAGCAAGTTACCACACTGGTGTGGAGTCAGTAATTTCACTCCTAGATATATATTCAAGGGAAATGAGAACATGTTCACAAGTGTTCACTTGTACATGAACATCCATGTCAACACTATAGCTAAAATGTCTACCAACCCAAATGTCTACCAGCTGATAAATGTATCAACACAATGTGGTATCTATACAATGGAATATTATTCAGCCAGAAAAAGGAATAAAGGGCTGGCGTGTAGCTCAGTGGTACAGCACTTGTGTAACATGTGCAAATCCAATACCTCAAAAAAAAAAAAAAGAAATTCTGATACTTGCTACAAAATGAATGTACCTTGAAAGCGTTCTGCTAAGTGGAAAAAAGTTTGTCACCAAGTACCACATACTGTCTGATTCCATTTACATGAAATACCCAGAATAAGGAAATCTATAGCATCAGAAAGGTTAGTGGTTACCCAGTGCTAGAGGTGGGGTGGGAAGATAAGAGTTGCTGACCAAGGGGTGATTAAAATGTTCTTTTAGGGGTGATTAGAATGCTCTAAAATTGTGCTGACGGGTCCCCACCTCTGTGTGTATTCCAAAAAGTACTGAGTTGTATGTTTTCAAAAGGTGAATGGTGTTGGTACGTGAATTATGCCTCAATAAAGCCACTCACAGAACAGGGTGCCCAGGGCTCTGAGCGGGGTG
>RJWM01038396.1:0-16861 GCA_004363535.1 Dasyprocta punctata | reverse complement strand
TTGAGTCTCTTGGGAAGAAGACCAAAAACTGGCAGATGGTCTATGTTACTTTCCTCTGCCCTGAGACACAGTGTCTGACACCTGCGAACCGCAGGAGGAAAGGTTTATTTGGCTCAGGGCTGACAAAGGTTTCAGGCCATGGTCCAGCGGCTCCTGATCCACTCCTGAGCATCTCGGTCCCACGATGCCGTCACCTCCCTATGGCCCCATTAACGAGCACACGAGGCTTTGGAGGCCATCCGGATAGAAGCCACGACACAGAGAAAGGTTGGTTAGTAACAACGCTGAAGTTTTCTGGTTCCTTTTCAGTGCTGCTGCTGATCAGTTGGCTAAGTGGGGGTCAGGGTGCCTTCTTTTCCTTTTTAAATCTGCAGATTTCCTTTGTAGATCTGTAGGGTTAGGTAAAGAGAAAGAGAGCAAGGAGTTTTCCTGCACCCACAGTTCAGCGGTTCCTCTTCTTCTAGACGGGTATGTCCTGTTCTCTCACCCAAGGTTCAAAGTGCAAATTCTATTAGTAAAGAACCATGGTGGAAACATTTCTGCTCCTTACTGGAAAAAATATAATGCAGCACAGCTAAACATTTTGGCATCTGTTTTTTGTTTGTTTGTTTTCTCAGTATCCATGTTTAGATATCATTTGAATGCAAGTCATTCTGACGGAAGTAGGCATGTGTGTCCTTATCGCATCCGTGTCCTTTTGCCTTCTGTGATTATTTGCCGAAGGTCTCTGTTATGTGAGGCACGGCGATGAGCCCTGCATTTACAGAGATGAATAAGACGTGGGAATTTTCCCCACACACCGTTTTGCCTCGAATCGGGTTGGTAAAGTACTGGACCGTGCAGAACCAAATGTGCTTTTCCATTAATACACATACAGTGCAGTCCTAGGTTCCAACAGTCTAGGTTTCACAATCACTACTTTTTATCTTTTTTATCTTGTTTTTTTTCTCCACTCTGCAAGTGCCAGGTATTCTGAAAGTGGATTGAAATGGGGTCATTTGCTCTTGCTTGGAGAATGTGACTGAAACTGGAGGGTTTTTAGTTGTTTATAAAAGTGGACTGCATATTTGGAAAGCATAACTCTTGCCAGTGTAAGTGTCACAGGGCTCTTGGTAAAGTACAAATGCAGTTTAAATTGATTTTCTAGCCATTTTTATTACTGCTATCCTCGAGTGCAGCAACAAAGGTTGGGCATTTGTTTTTATGGGGCAAAAAGCATTTAAGTTCTTTGCAAATCAGAGTTGCATTAAAATCATGGTTATGCATGTAATTATATTTCAATGAGAACAAACAAGAATAAATATGAAAGAAACTGTATCATTTATATCAAATTTTTGAAAAGTCTCAAGTAGCTAAAAATTTCAAGGTTTGACCAATGGAAAAAGACACCTTTCACACATTTTTTGCATCACATTTATGCAACAAGGTCAAACAAGTAGGGAAAAAAAATCTCATCTTCAATTTTTTCTACCCTTAGGTAATAATACATGGAGAACTCATTTATCATGATTGATCTTCCTGGGCATAGGAGACCTCTGTGCTTTGAGTGCCATCTGAAACTGTCTTTTGCTCTCTTTTTCTTATACAATGCCAATGGGATCTCTCTCTCTCTCTCTCTCTCCACCCCGTTTCAGACCAAGAAAGCTAAATATGACCTGCTAATATGTCTTGTACACTGTTTTCCTACCCTTCAAAAGCTGTTTATTGGGCTGTTAGTAGGGAAAGTTGAGTTAAAGTTTACCCATTTTGTAACTAGATCCATTCTTGATTTAACTCTCCATGGCTTGCCACTTACATGCTGCATTTGGGCACGGGAAGAAAGGCTTGGTGAACTGTGCTAGCCACTATAGTTTGTACGTAGAATTAGATACACCGCTGCTAAAACTGTGTGAAAAACTTGACACACAAAATGAGAACAAGACAAAGTTAAAGCTGGGGTGATGCATGAGATATTCAAACTCCCTTGGCTTTGATTTAAAACAAGAAATTTATTTTAAGTAAATAAGTAAGCCTGTTCTTCTTGATTCACCAATAGACAAAGTTCCCAAGCCTAACATTTTGTTCCCAGACCATTTGCTGGTGTACCATGTACCTTAAGAAGAGCTTAACCTTTTATTCTAGGAAAATGACATAAAAATGTCTCCTATCTGCCTATCTAAACTTCAAGTGTTTCAGAGACAAAACTGAAAGCTCGCTAAGGATTTGAGAGAAGGAAACATGCTGGGGGAAACGCTGTGTGTTGTTTATTGACATTAAACACGAAGCAGTGAGTTCAAGCAGATCTTGTCCAGATATTAACACTGCTTACTGAATGACATCAATGAAGAAATATCGGTTGCGCCGTGGGAAAGGATGTAGTGGCATCCTTCTGATGCGACTTTACCTTAAAGCGAGGTCAGTGCTGAGATCATCTTTAAGACATCGTTTTCAGTTTCTCTTTCAGTACAGACAGCATAAATTGCAATTTTTTAGACTTTAACTTAATGCCATCAGTCCCAAACTCTGATATATAAGTCACCCGTTAGTTTTACCTCAAATAAACTTAGTTATCGAAATGATTTTGGTGACTATTTTCAGAAGCTCTGTAAGTTGAGAATCACAATCAAGGCCCAGGCTATATACAGATGTTATAGCTCCGATGATGTGGACAAGTCCAACTAGCGATAGGTCTATGTTTCATCCTGAGTCTCAAGTATATCACTAACTGCTCCTGAATGTCAGACTCATTTATGTAAAGAGAGCTGAACTGGTATTTCTAAAACTAACTTTCAAGGTATACTAAAAAGCCTCCCTCTTTTTGAAGAAGTGAAGAAGAAATTTTGCTAAGACAAATTCATAAAATATCACATGCCTTGTACCTTTTCTTCAGAGTTTCACAGTGTATTTCACCATGCTAAAGAGGTCCTACAAAAAAGGACCAATTTAATTCTGCTGAGAAGTGTCTGAACACATTTCATCTGCCCTCCTCCCAAAATATTTTTTCAGAAATACCTATTCACATCACATGGTACACTTTCTCTCAACAGTAATGTGAGGAAATCCTGTACTAGAGGATACAAAGTCCTACACAGATTTTTTTTTTCTGCTTTTAAAAGATTTCTATGCTAGAATATTTTACAACTGGGGGAATACTTTAAGTTTAGTGAGCTTCAATACCAAGAATCCTTTCTTATATTTATATTTGAATTTATTTGCCATAGGTTTCATGATATGTACTTTTTTCTTTTCAGTCCTAGATGAATATAATTTATGATATACGCAGTTTAAATGCAATGCAATAGATCAAAAAAGTCATGCCCACATATTGGGAGTCTATCTTCAGGTGGGAAATTACTTAAGTATTAGAACTGTGAGATGGCTTACCTCGGAATACACACCACACTGATTTGTTTCCCCTTTGCTGTCTTACAAAGCAGGTGGAGGGATTTTTGTTTTTTTTTTGTTTTTTTTTTTTTGGAACCGGGGATCGAACTCACAGTCCCGCACCTGCCAGACAGGCACTTAAGCTGCTGAGCCAAACTCCCAGCCCTGATTTTTTGAAGCAGGGTCGCACTATGCAGCTCAGGCTGGCCTTGCGATTGCGTTGTAGCCCAGGCCGGCCTCGAACTCACAACGCTCCGCCTACCTCAGCCTCCCGAGTGCTGGGATTAAAGGCGTGCACCACCTCGCCCGGCCCGAGGGGCTTTCTTTTAATTTACCTTTTTGGTCTGTCTACCTGCATGGAAACACAAATTAAACCTTCTAGGCTTATATGTGAGCCACAAATATTTATACACATAATTGCAACATGGCATCTTCCTTCCCCAAGGAGGGAAGGAACGGAGACTTTCCCACAGCCTGGGGAAGAGCTCAGGCCTCCTCTGCGTACCTCTCCGTGCTTCGGACACTTGTCTTCCCCTGAGATCTCCTTTGACTGAAAATTGTCAAAATCTTTCTCATCCTAAATATCTGAATCATAAATCTTCAATGCCTAAGGTTCGAAGGATCCAGTGCTATTACATATAGCCTAGTGTTACCTCATCATTTCAGTATTGCTGATTTAAATATGTAAAGAAATATTGTCTAATTTTATCATGTGCTCACTGCCGCTACTTCCAAGCATACTGAGGGCACCTGAGAGGCTGCTAATGTTATGGTCAGATGAAGCAAAAGCCCAGAAAGCAGTAGGCTAGCACAGACCCCCTGATTAACAGCGTCCTGGAGTTGGGATAAGCAGAGGTCTCTCGGACACTCTCACAGGACAGCTCTCCGGCCCTGAGCTTCGCTCCTGCCGTTCACTTATTTTATAACTTTGCAGGGACCGTGACTAATTGTGGATGCTGTCTGACAGAGATGAGACCAACTTCCCTCTGGTGGAAAAGTACAATGACACACACTACAGGCTACAGTTTTATTGGATAGTAGCCGGTTTTATACCTAATCCACCAATCTTGGCTTAATATTGTTTTTCAAATGCTCTTTGACTATATTACTGATTCCATCATTACTTACAGAGTTAAGTAAAATCTTGACATCACTAATATTGCATTTGAGGGCCCGGAGTTTGGCTCAGTGACTTAAGTGCCTGTCTGACAGGTGTGAGGTTGTGAGTTCCATCCCCGGTGCTGCCAAAAAAAAAAAAAAAAAATCTTTGCACTAATATTGCATTTGTATGACCATCATGATTTTATCAGTAAGAAATTAGACTTCACTCGGGTCATTTTCCACATTACTTCCTTTTATTCTCTTTATATAAAGAATGGATTACAGTGAAAGCCAAATCATATTGACTTGAAGGAAGAGTCACAGTGGAGCGGGAGAAGGACAATGTGACTCTTCTTGGCTCAGGACCAAGAAGCAGCCCCGCCTCCCTCTCTCAGCTCCTCTCGCGTCCTGCGGACGTGGCCAGCTGCAGGGAAAGGAAGTGGACGCAGCTACACGGGCACCTCGCTCAGCAGGGCCCACACCAGGGGCCTCCCACCACCTCTGCAGTCCACCTCTGACTCCCCTGCACGCCAGGGCCTTTGCACTGGGCTTTGGAAAGGGAAGCAACTGGGGTTAGGGAGCGTGCCCAGGCCTTGGAGCTGCTCTCGCACCTCCCCCGTCTCCAGGAAAGTTCTCTGCCTCGCCTTCTGCCCCTGCCAGGCCCCCTGCAGCTTCGGGACTCTGAGCTCAGACCCTGGAAGCGCCTGGCTCAGGAACCCGTGACCAAGTGCTAGCTCAAGACAGGTCCGGTGCCAGTGGGGGTCTGCACACACCCACGGGTGCTTCCTGCATCAGGAAGTGTGACGTAAGGTAGTGAATAAAAACCACGGAAACAACTTGGGGGAGAAAGGCTGTAAGGAAAAGTAAGAAGCTCTTTTTCTGCTTTTTTAAATAAGAGCACCTCATTTTCATCCGGAACGAGGTCCCACAAATGATCTACTTGTCGAGTGGCGGCGGAGTGAGAAGCAAGGGTTTTCAGCGCCACGCCGGCTCCGCACCGTCCTCACACACGTGAGGAGCTGCAGGTCCCTCGGGCCGTTTATGGCCGACCCTGGCGTCTCTGCGCCCCTTCACCTCTCCATTTCACTTCCATCTTAACGATACACACTTAGAGACAAAACAATCCGAACAGTGCTGCATAAGACTTTTTAAAGTTCCTGTAGTAATTACAACGACTGTACAGAATTTATTGGCTAATCTACAGAAACCATAGGATTCTCTCTTTGCCTACGCTTCGTACACTAGAAATGACATAAACAAAATTTCCTCGGGCTCTCCTTTAAAGCCAGGCTCATAAAACCCAGCTTATATTTGTTTTTCTGAGATTTTCACTAGGGTTTACACCACATTATGAAATCATCCTTAGACAAAGAAGCTTCTATCTTAAGGTGATTTTAATAAGCACAAAAAGGAGAAGCTTCTGTGCCGGTCATTGTGCAAGGCATAAAACAGAACAGTTAATAAATCTTGGACATTCAAGAAACTGAAGGGGGATGAAGATTCTACAGCACAGCGTACTAGTGCGAGAACGTACTGACGTCCTCCTAAAAACTGTATCCCTGTGAAACCCTTCAGTATAAGCCCAATGCGAGCAGACGCGTAAGTGGGATGCATCACACTGAGTGCCTTGAAAACAAACTCAGTTTCAACACATTTCATCATTGGGTGAATACCATATATTAGTTATATTTAACCAAAGGTATACTTAAGGTAATACAAGCCTAGTTTTCACATGTTCCTACCGAGTGCCCTTTGCATTACTACTAAACAGCTCAAACCGCCAAGCCAGGAAACGAATCCAGTGAGATCTCTGAGCTGCCTCCCGCGGCTGACTGGGGACTGAATAGCGAGGAACATCCTCACACTGGAGCCCGTCTTGGGGAGCTTTTTACTGAAAGGAAGACTGGAGTTTATCAGGGGTCATCTGGCAGGAGAGATTTTTATTAGAGCTTTGAGAAACCTCTCTAACATCCCGCCTTCACCTTTCCAGCCTTGTAGAACAGAGAACTGCAGATCTCATAGCTAATATTCAAACTGAAATTGGACCACACAGATATGAGAAATCAAACAGACAGGAAAGGTTATCCATCTTCCCATCCCAGCTCTTCTGGCTGTAATCTCAATTCCAATTCCATAGGTGCGTTTATTTTTAGTTCACTTTTGGAATAAGGAAAAACGTCTCTGCACACCCCTGTACTTTCCCCTACTTGAAGCATCGGTCCATCCACCTGCATAATGATGCTTTCAGTGTCTCTCAACTGCAGACAAGTCCTGAAGCAAGAATACAAAAATAAAGAATTCTGTTTGTCCTTGAAAATAGTATGGTGTAAGCTATCACAGCTTTATCGTAAATTAAAGCTCTCCTCAAATCTTTCCATCCCATATCTTTCCAAATATCTGAGTTCTTTCCAATGAATATTTCTCAAAAAAAGTAGAGAATTATTAAATTAAAATAACCCTATGTAGAAGACACTAATTTTTTAAAAAGACAGGTATAGAAGATATGTTAGAAAGACCTCCTTTTATTATAGATAAAGGAGAAAAATATTAATCATAATTTGGCAATAATTTCAATGACACTTGTAACAGTATAATCTTAGCAATCCTAAAATTAACTGCAAAGGCCTCACTTATCAGACACTTTTGAGTGCTTTGCTTTTTATTTTTTAAACTTCATCATGGCTTAAGAGCTATATGATTTGAGAAAAAATTTCAGTTTGTTGCCTGTAAGACGAAGAAAAACCAATATCAACCGAGCCTTCTCTCCAGGGCTGTAAGCGGCTGAAACAAAACTGTATTGCTTGAAAACGCTCTGACTGCGAGAGACCAGCCAAACGCAGAGACAGTTTACTACACAGGAACAGAATGCTGAAAACACGAGCATGAAGGCTCCTTTGGATTTGAACAAGCAGACTCTATGCTGCCCATAGGGATTAATTATAGACTCCCACATTTCTAAAATAGTCACCGATTTATTTAAACAGTGAGATTCAAAACCGATTGAACCACAGTAGGTTGATCAACAGCCGCAAACATCCCGCAGCATTTCTAGGTGCCCACCCTGTCCGTCTCACGGCTAAGCTTTTGATCCACACGTTCGGGGCCAGGTCCGTCCCCGGGATGACTGAGAGCCATGGCCAGGGGCAGCGCGTTACCGGCCCCCTGTGCCCCAGAAGCACGGTGTCTGTGGCTGCCCCAGACGCTCTAGCACGGCATGACCTACCTCTCCGTACTACTGCCCAACAGCCCATGGTAGGCAAACAGTCACAGTGAAAAGTAACCAGCACCATTGTTTGCTTGCCCGATTCAAATTCCTGAACGTGTCTTATCTCAGTCTCTGCGGCTGCGCTATGATGGTTCTCTGTGGTCGTCTCCACCGCACAAACGGCAAAGCTGAGGTCTGGAGAATCTGAGCAGCAGGGGAGGCGGTTCCTGCCCGCCTCGGGAGTGCTTCACTGTGCTTCAGGAAGGACCCCGACTGCTCCATCTCACTATCTTGGGGAACATTTTTAGAGTAGATGTTGCAAGTTTTCCGCTACAAAAAAGTAAACCGAAGTTCAAACAGTTTAAATCACTCTCTGAAGGCCGCACAGAAGGCAGCAGGCAGTTTAGCTGGGGGCTTTAACACGGAGCCCTCTGCACCCCGTGTCCGCTGCCCCGTCCACCAGGCCGTGGTCCTTTCCCCACAGCGCCCAGGGTGTTTTCTGCCACAGGCTCTGTCTTCCAGGTCGGCCTTACTCTTTCTCTCCAGTTTTTGATAAAAAGGAGAAAATTCCAGCCCTGCCCCCAGGTCTTTTGGCAGGCCCAAAAGCCAAACTGTGGTGCATCTTTTAAATCAAGTAAAGAGATTCAATTGGCATGCCATTTCCAGATCCACCAAAAAAAGTTTTATGTAAGACTTAAACTTGGAATGGATAAATAGACAGAGGTCTTTATCCACGAATGAATTTTTACACACCGCAGTAAGGCCCCTAACACAGCTCATCGACTCAAGTGAGAGAAGGTGGGCAATTTGATACCTGGGTGCTTGCAAAAAAGTAAAATAAAATAAGTGAATAAATAAATAACCTTGTTTATCAAAACTTACATGCTTTTTATATTTGTATGTAGTCTGATGAAATCAAAAACACATACTGAAAAATCAGAATTATGAAAGTGCAAAAATGCTATCTATAGATAGGAAAATGAGCAAGAAGCATTGCCATGGCACGGCCCAGTACCAGTCTGCCTTTCTTCCCACTAAAGAACAAGTGCTTGCCCCTCCGGGCGTCTGTGGAGAAACCAAGCTCCTGCCCGAGAGCTGTGTGTGTGCAGCGAGCCTCCTCCCCTTCCGGTGGTGACCATGCCAGTAACAAGGCATTTGCTGGCCAGTGGTGCTCTGCCAACACGGGAATGGTGGGAGTGTCAAGAACGTACCCCAGTTACTGTGAAAAGTAACCGACTTCATCTCTGTGGCCTCAGCTGATTTTTTACAGCAATTACAGAAGAGGCAGAAGTATAAACTGGCTCACTCCAATGCAAAGAGTCTATGAAATGAAACTAAGCTAATTTATTCACCATAGAGAAAGACTGTTTTTATTTCAGAAACCTGACAGAATCTGCTGGCATAATATGACAGCAGTTACATCACCTGCCTGGTTATGTTTTCCTTTTATTATGGCTCTGTCTCCTGTAGCTTGAAATTGTCACTCTCCTTGGTTAACTGCTGAATCACAAGCAATACACGAGCTGGTTGTTGTTTTAATTGTACTAACTAGAGAGAAGTATGAAGGGGAAAATTCATGTTTCACTCTATTTGTCTTACATTTCTGGGTCCAGTGTACTGATTTATAGTGTGACTTCTGCCACATCAAGACTCGGGCTAAATTATAAAGTCAGTTTCAGCTTCAGCAAATCCTCTCTGGGCCCTGCTGTGTTTCCCTTAATAGGAAGGAGCGGCGGGCGCCATCTGTGGGGAAGCACGGTTTGCATATGAACGACCACGAGCAGGAGAGGACAGCCACACAGCACCAGAACCGGGCTGTAACTCAGCAACGCTTCCGTGCACGCATGTGTGTGTGTGTGCGTGTGTGTGTGTGCATGTGTGTGTGCGTTTCTGTTTCTTTTCAACACTGAGGCACGGAGTCAGGAAGTGATTTAGAAGACATCTTTTTTATCTTTGAATCTTAAGAATAATTTTCGATGTTTTGAATGCATACAGTTGAAAGCAAGCAGTATGGACAGCAGCAAGCTTTATGATCTGAACTAATTTTGCTTCGATTTGTCATCGTAAGAAACAGTGGGTTTCTTGAGCTGCTGACTTCCAAACCCCTTTATATCCTCCCCTGTCCATTTATTCTAGATTTGTTCTGCCTGATGTGAACATAAATTCATCCTACATAGGGATAGGTCCACTGAGAATACCTAAGTATTTCTATTTTACCTCAAATTAAAATAGAGAAGGGAGTCAAACTCCCATTGAAAAAAACTGAGTTATTGTTCTTTTTATTGGCCTAAAGGTAGAACAATATTCTTTTTATATTCTGTTTCTCTAACCAGATTTAATCTTCCTTCCAGGGAAGAAAGTAACAAAAACAGTAATAACTTACTGCCACCTACAGATGGGAGATAAGTCTCTGAAAATGTCTGCTAGGAGCAAGAAAGATGAACCTGGAGCTCACACTAAAGACCCACCAGTCAGACAGCATAAATCTTGCAGCTCCGTGCGAGGAATCTGTGATTCCCTACCATCAGTAATTAAACTGGGCCTGTAGTTTATGAGATTTAAATCATATTACAACTACTGAAAAAGCAGATTCTCCAGTAGTACATTCAAGTTATTTTCTTCTGAAAGAAGTTTCTTCTTAGTGGCAGAGTTGCCAGTTACCATCTCCATCTTAAGGAAAGGAAGGAAACCCATACTGAGGCCAACTTTTGCAGAACTCTGTCACCTGTCTCAGAGCCTGTAGCTCCACCTCTCGGGCCTGTGATCGAGCTGCACAAGGAGAGGGCAATGCCATTTTTGTGATATTATTTCTTAAAACCACATAATATCACCTGTGCTTGGCCCATATCTAAAGGTCTCAAGCCCTTCTCCCATGTTATTCAGTGTACAATTGACCAGATATTTCCTTTCCTGTGCAGTGTCCTTGCACTTAATTTCAGCCCATTTGATCCCTCACTTCCTTTCATAAAAGCATTCACGGTGCTTTGCTGTGTTGTTTGATAGCCGTGCTTTTTCGAATATTAATTACAGTTTCTCAGACCTGAAATATCTGCTTGGAAAAAATTAACACACTTCGCAGGAAGATGTTTGTGAAGATACTGCAGATCGTTACATTTCAATATTGGTGTCCCCTCTTCCTCCATTCAACAATCCACGTACTGGAACATAACACGGTCGTGCTAGTGTGTGGCACTGTTAGGAGACAGCCAGGCTGTGATGCTTTGCAGCACGAATGCATCAGCTATGGGGCTCTAATAGAAAGGCCTGAAGGAGGCTGTTTGTCCCTTCCACTGTCTGTGGCAGAGCAAACTCTCAACCTTCACCTAACAATCTCCTGGCACCTTGACTTTGGATTCCTCAGCCTCCAGACCTGTGAGCAGCAAATTCTTGTTTATAAATTAGCCAGGCTAAACTATTTTGTTATAGTTCTAGGAACAGACTAAGACAGAGACGAAGAAGTAAAAGGTAATAACTAAGAATGGAGTCACGTACAACTCAGTGGTGAGTGTAGACCAATTTATTAAGTTTCCTGGTTCAAGTCCTCTCTTCTTGCAAATGGGAGTGGTGACAGCTGCTACCTAGATTAAATGAGTGGATACATCTGGCCGTCCACCGTCCTGCTAGACACACACAAAATACATGGTCAGTGTAAGCTGCAGTTTTATTTATGTCTAATCCAAACTGACAAAACTGATTCTGAGAAAAGTAACTTCTTGCCTCAGCCCATGTTCATAATATGAATATACACAGCTTGATAAAGAATATCTTAATAACAATTTTGTTGTGATTTTTGTTACTAAGAATTAAACACAGGGCGTGTTCTGCTACTGAAATACAACCCAGGCCCCAGTAATCAAACTTTAATTTTTTAAATTGCATTGTCTTAAGTCATAGTAATACCTTTTATATACACCTACAATTTAAAACTAGGACATATGTATGCAAAATGACACCATAAGAAATTTATCTTCATTGTCTCTATCTCTTATAAGTAAAAATTTAGGGATTAAGAAAGCTCGGGAAACTTACCAATGGCCAGTAAACTCCAGCTCTGGGATTTGAGCACAAGTCTACAAGCCTCAAAAACACTGAGTCACTAACTGGAGCACATTGCAGCCCACTAGCTCCTACCAGAGGTAAAGCAAGAGCCTATTTTTAGGCGCCTAAGCAATTAAATTAGACACAATTTTGCTTGCATTATAATATTTCCTGCTTTTCTCTGCTTAAACAGGACTATGTAAAATCATTCTTCTCTATTAAGCACTGAAACTCCTCCAAACAAGTCTTAGGTCCTCTTTTTACTAAGCCCCACCAGTCTCCACAGATTGTCCATCCGTTCTTATAACTTCAAATGCCAACCATCTGCTTGCACTGCACACTTCTGCCGCCCACTGTGTAAGCCAAAAGCCAACCGCAGTTAGACATCTCAAAAACAGATACACAGTCTTTCCTCTCCGGTGTGGAGCAGCACCATCTCCCCACTTAACCAAACTGGAAGTGTGGGCGTGATCTTGGATCTTCTCTCTTGTTATCACCTCCACTGCAACCCAGCAGCAACTCTGTTTCACCCAGCTTTCGTAACGCAGCAGGAGTCCTCTGCTGGGAGCCAGGCGCAGGGCGCCACCTTCTCTTGTGCCAATTACTTCGCAGCTCTTGATTGTACCCTTGAATCCCGGTTCTCCATCCAGCAGCCAGAACAGCATTCGTAAACTGCAGTTCAGATAACAGTCTTTCCCCTTGCCATTCATCGGAGCAGAAATATGCTTGGAACCATCCACGGGCTGTTCATCCCGCCCTGTGAGGTTCTGTGTGGTCTCCCCATTCCCGCACCTCCAAGAACAGCATGAGTTCATCCTCACTGCCCACTTTGACCATTCTAATTTCAATAAGTAGGCAAGTTCATGGCCATCTTCTCACAGCTCTTCCCCAAGACGATACTTGTCTATTAAACTTTAGCTCAGAGATCATCTTCCTAGTGAAGCTAAGCCTTCACTCAGACAGCCCTGCCTTAAGCAGGTCCTGCTCCTCTAACGGAATATCTTACCTGTTTCTTATGGCTCTGGAGGCTGAGAAGCATAGGATCTCAGTGTTGGTGGTCAGTGTCTGGTGAGGGCCCCTTGCTCTGCCTCCCAGGGTGGAAGACACTGGGGATCAAGGCTCCGGAGAGTTCTCTCTGACTCTTTTGTAAGGCACAAACCTTGTTACAGACTGCCCTGGTCCTTACGAACCCTACTGAAAGGATGAGCTGGAGACCCCTGAATGCAGGAGTAAACACACACACAGAAGCCGGCCACAAGAAGGAGCTGGGGAGCAGGTGCGGGCTGGGTGCCTCTTTGCTGTGCTCCCTCAGCCAGGTCTGCAGCCTCTGCCTCCCTGAGCGACGCAGAGGAAGAGGAAGGCAGTGGCCACGCCGTGGCTCCCACGCCTCCGTGTCTGTCACAGATCTCGCTAGCATCCTGTCTCCATCCAGAGGTGCACATTTTCCTATGATGATGAAGCCAGGGTGACCTGGGGCAAAGGTTTCTCTTGGTGCACACAATCAGGCATGGGAAGCGTCCCAAACCCAGCCTCTTCTTGGGTGGAATAGGAGTTTTCTTAGGCAGGCTTCAAAATGGTGCTTTTCACCTCTCAGGATTTTCGGCTGCCACAGCAGCAGTATAACAGATCACGCTTGGACAGTCGCTCCTTGCAGACCTTGCTGGCCCTGTCTCAATCCCACCCAAGAAAGCAGAAGCACTCAGGGCATAACCACCACCTAAGGTCTCCAATATTCCGCCTCCTCCTCCTTCTCATCCTCCTTCTTCTACAACACTGGTAATCAACTGCATCCCAGCCCTCCTGCACTGTTCTGTTGTTGTGAGGCAGGTTCTCAGGAAGTTTCTAAGTTGCCCAGGCTGAGCTCAAACTTGCTTCGGCCTCCCAGAGTCCTGGGATTACAGGTGTGCCCTACCCCACCACCACCACCATGAAGGCCCCCTTCTTAATACTGCTGTGTTAGGGATTAATTTGCAATATGCATTTTTGAGGGTCCCCAAACATTCAAACCTGAGCAAAGCCCCTCCAATACACACCTCTCCCTAACTACAAGCATTACTTCAGCAGACTTCCTTTCCTTCCTCCAACATACCCTTGGAGATTTGAGTCGTCCCATGACTTCTCTTTTGCCTGTTGAATATACGTATGTCTCTTCTGCTAGACTGATTTTATGGGCATGGAATTATACTTGCTTCATTCACAATTTATTTCCCATACTTAATACATGCCTGGGGTGCTCTCAATGATTATTTGTTAGCATTCAATGAATGTTTGTTGAAAGAATTATAATAGTTGATTGTGACCATTTATTTTCCATACTAGCGCGTTAGCTTGGCCATTAGCGGGGCTCATAGATTATAGCATTTTACCCATAAGCATCTTGGGGTCACACCCTAGACATAAGGAGAAGTGAGCAGCACATGTGCAGCTAAGTGTGAGACAGGTCATGGTCTCCTCTTGTTGAGAATCAAACTACATTTATAACTCTCCATGAATTATAATTCTCCATATGTCACAACTACATTTTTTAAAAAGGTAAGTTTAGTCCATTATGGGTTTCTAATGGCATTGTTTCTTATTTTAAAAATAAGATTTTTGATACAGTATTCGAGGGCTAACTCTAGGTCCCTACTGAGACTTCAGGTATCTTTGCATATATACTAGAGTTGCTACCTGCTTTTGTTCCAGAGACTTTTAACAGTTACAGATAGACTTGACATTTTTGCACACATAAGAAATTCTTTACTAGCATATGGAAGAATGATTGGTTAGATTAAGCCTTGGAGAAAGAATTTAACATAATGTAAAAAGAAGGAAGGGAAAAGCAAAATAATAATAATAATTATATATATATATGATAACTAAGATAATTATACTACTAATTTTTCTCAGTTCATTGAAAAGAAAGATTTATGCTTATATTGTTTGGACAATTAAATGCCAATATCTTGTACCCTGAGTAACTAATCTAAAGATAACAATATGCAATGTATTAACCACTGTTGCCCTCTTATTATCTTGTTTTGAAATATTTTCTCTTTAAAATAAAACAATGTAAAAGATCAGAGTTGTAACTTAGTAGTAGAGTGCTTGCCTAACATGTCTCGGGCCCTGGTTTCTATCCCCAGGACTGCAAGAAGAAGGAAAGAAGGAATAAAGGAAGGAAGGGAGGAAGGAAGGAAGGAAGAAAGGAAGGAAGGACGGAAGGATTATAAACAAAAGCATAATATGAATTCATACAAGATTTTCACTTAATATTTAGAGATGGATAGCAGAAAGTTTTGGTCATGTTTATAGTTTCCGATAAACAATTTCAATTCCCTAAGCCTTAAGGAATAGCTTTATGCATAGCATACATTCGTCATCTTGTCAGCAAATGTATACTGAGCTATTCATTAATAAAGAATGCAATTGATCCTTATTATTCAAGGATCCAACACTTACAAATGCATCTACTCACTAAAATTTTTTGTAACCCCTGAATCAAGTCAGGTGGCATTTTTACAGACATTGAAGACCATCACAGATATATGCAGAATAGTGAAAAAACCTCTCTCTATGATGCAAGTTCTGAGCTGAGGCCACACAAGGTGAAGCCGTCCCTTCTTGTCTCAGCTCTCCAACTACAAACAGGTCCTTTTGGTGATCTGTACAGTGCTGTCTTCCTTTGCATTTTTCCCTATTGTTGGTGGCTTTCACTGCTTAAAATGACTCATAAATGTGCCACCGAAGTGCTTTCTAGTGTTCCTAAGTTTAACACAGAAATACGTGTTATTCAGAAAATGCACGTGTTTGATAAGTTTCATTCAAGTACACATTACGGTACCACTGACCATGAATTCATTGCCAATGGATCAATACTCTGGTACATCCAGATAAAGGAAGGGTCAGTTCATCCACCGGCACATGAGGTTATTTCAGAAATTTTTAAAGTGATGTCTAAAATTGATTATGAAGCTATGGAAAAAATAGAATAGTGGCTAAACTTGTGGATTAATGATTTGACAAACAATTCTTTCAAAGCAGTGTTACAGAATGTTATTGCAAGACTGAAAGCCAAAAAGTGCTCACAGCCATATATCTATAGCCAGGAAAATCTTAAATCCTTTTGGGCTGGTGCTGAGTGGCTGGCTTATTTCAAAAGACCATACAAGTTGAAAATGTCAAAAGAAATTACAGGGATAAAAACAGCATGGTATTAGCATAAAAACAGGCATGTGGACCAATGGAACAGAATTGAGGATGCAGAAACAACCCTGAGTACATTTAACTGCTAGATCTTTGACAAACTGGCCAAAGACATACACTGGAGGAAAGATAGCCTTTTTAATAAATGGTGCTGGGAAAACTGGCTACCCATGTGTAGAAGATTGAGTCTAGACCCATATCTCGCACCATGTATCAAACTAAAATCAAAATGTGTCAAAGACCTAAATGATAAACACAAACACTTAATCTACAGGAAGATGAAATAGTTAAAATGTTTGAAGTCATGGACATAGGCCAGGACTTTCTGAACAGAACCCCAGTTGTACACACAATAGTAGCAAGAATCAAGAAAAGGAATCATATCAAATTAAAAATCTACACAATCAACAAAATGAAGACATAGCTTACATAATGAGAAAATTTTGCTGTCAGTTATTTCTCAGAGGATTAATGTCTAGAATATATAAAGAACTCAAAAATAGTAAGCTCTACAAAATGAAAGATTCCATCAGAAAACGGGCCAGCAAAATGAACAGAGACTTCTCAGAAGAAAAAGCACAAATGGCCAATAAATACATAAAGAACTGTTTGACATTATTGACATTAGAAAATGCAAATTAAAAAAAATGAGAATTCATCTTAGCTTGGAAAGAATGACCATCATAAAAAAATCAAATAATAACAAATATTGGCAAGGCTGCAAAGAAAAAGGAAATCTTCTACATCATTGATGAGAATGTAAGTTAGCACAACGACTATGGAAGATTCTAAAACTGGAAATTCCATTGACCCAGCTATTCCCTTTTAGGTGTCTTCCCAGAAGGGTTGAAGATACCCCAATAATTTATGCACACTCATGTTTATAGCAGCAAAGTTTCATAACAGCTAAATCTTGAAAGTAGACTACATGTCCATCAACAGATGAATGGATAAAGAAAATGTGTTTAT
>RJWM01038395.1:0-16765 GCA_004363535.1 Dasyprocta punctata | reverse complement strand
TCATTTCAGCATCTGGATCCTGCTGTCTCTAAAAGTTGAATTCCCTGGGATTTTTACATTATGTGAAATAATAAGTTTCTCTTTTCCCCTTCGAAGATCAATCTTAGATGGACTGCTGTCATTTGTAGCTACAATTGTCCTAAGTAATCCAGCAAATCAGCAACAATATATATAAAGATAAACTCATCCTTTTTTTTTTTATTTTAAAGCATATGCAACAGAATAAAAGCAATCAAAACAAACCAGTGTAAGAGATGCAGGATCCCAAAGTACTACAAAATCAACAGTAGCTACCATAATCCCCCTGATGTCTTCGAAATAGCTGCAGGTAACTTGGACACAGCATAAATCAAACAGAACAGAATAGAATAGAAACAACAAAAACAAAACAATGAATGTGATAAAGGACTTCAAAACAAGTCAATAGTAAATCAAAATTTGCTACCATAGCACGCCTTGCTAGCCTCGAAATAGCTTCTCCTGCTATGATTTAACAAAATCAAACAAAATAAAAGAGAATAAAACCCAACCCAACACAACAATGGAAATGACACAGGACCTCAAAACAAGACCATAGGGAATCAACAATAGTTGCATCCCTCAGAAGAAGACCCCCCCCACCAGATGACACATTGCTTAGCAATATCCTCTGAACCTATGATTAGACCACTGACCCCAGACTGCAATGTTAGTGACATACAAAAGCACCGCAGGTGTCCAACTGCACCTCACCTCGACAGCTATCATCACAGCCTGTGTCCCTCTGGACAAGCCAGCACTTGGACAGGGGACATGGCACCTCTTGTTGGCCAGCCCTCGTGCCAGAAGGGGCTGAGATCTGGCTGCTTCCAGTCCACCAGAGGCCCATGCATGGCGCGGGTTCCCAGACTGGGCTTGTTTGGTGCTGTGGGCATTGTTCTCTGTAACCAAAGTCCGTCTCTTTTTCATGAATCAAGATGTACTTCATTAAGAAGAGGTTCTAAAAGTAAACCAAAGTCCAGAAGGCACATCTTTGTTCTTACTTTCCCCAGTCAGACAGAAATAGTAGATTCAAATACAAACATTTCCTGACTGTCGGTATACATGCACACATATACATATGCATACATAAACAAACATCATACAGAGTTTCATGATCATTCAGTTATGGCATGCCATATACCACCACTCTTTTAAAATCTATGACTGAAAGTGTATTTCTTTTTAACAACGTGAGCAAAGAAATTATTTCCAGTTGCATCTTTACAAATTGCTCTCAATTGTGACATTTATCTTTCATCCCAATCAAGTGTAATTTACCAGAAAGATTGCAGAATGTATCTGTATTTAAAATGTGTGAAATTTTCTTGTAACAATCCCAACCCCATCAAATTTCTCTACCGGGTAGAGTTGGGGCCTGTGTGGTTCAAATAAACTCAGCAAAGTATAATGGCTCCCTTGAACTCTATCTACCATCAAAATAAGATGGTCAATTGCAAAGAAGTTTCGCTGGTTTGGTTCACAGCAGATCAATCAAAATGTCTTCAAAGTTTGAGGCTGTGTTTTATTTCAGGTAACTGAATGAAAAACGTGTGTTGATATAGGATGAGTCAATCATTCATTTAGTAATTGAGATACAAGAGGCCAGTAGTGTGAACTCTATTACCCTAGGCTGATGAGACCTTGTCCTCTAATCCAGCTGTTGCCAGAGTCTGAGCTATAGATTGGTGGAAATCTATGAAGTTTTAACCATGCTGTGGCAGAATAAGAAAAATCAATGTTGATAGCGAGAGGTTTTTATTTCAAAGTTAAATTTGTTTCATTTAGAGGCTGTCCTTTAATTCAAGATTATGTGTTATCAATTATTTTGTTTGTGATATTTATCCTTTGATAAATTGGTAAGGATAACAAATGATAGTCTTAAAAGAATGAATTTAACTGAAAAAATTGTCAATCTAATATTTCTTAAATTTTTATTGATCTGCCAACTAAACACTGTTCATGTCATTAATGATAATGTTAATTTTAGGCACTCACCTTCACGGAGTGCTATCCATATCCTACCACTATGTTAAATAGTTTGTGCACTTAACCCTTATCGCAACCCTTCTGTCTAGGGATACTTCCTGTTTCTGTTTTATAGGCGAGGGCAGTGAGGCCCTAGGAGGTTAAGGAACTTGCCTTGGATCACAGTGTCACAAAAGGGGAAGAGCTCATTTTATTTCTGAACAAAAAATCTCATTCTTCAGAATTTCACCAGTCCTGTCATTTAGAATCTATGTCTGCTGGATAATGGAACATGATGATATGTTTTTTAGCCAGTTTGGGAAAAGAAAACCTGAAAATAATTGTAGATACTGAAATGGGAATAGAGGAAAGAATTCATTGTCCTCCTCTTCTGGATACTCTCAGGTACAACAAGGCATAAACTAACAGAATCAGAAAGGGCTGAAGAAACTGAGTTTTTAAAAAACATATATGAATGATAAAATGCCATGTTAGTATGAGCTGGATCATTTGAATAGCAGATTCCCATTTCTGTGCTCTTTATGCCATATTATACAGCTGCAGTGTTTTGGATAAGAGAGAACAGGGTCAGCTTGACTCATATTTCCTAGTATTCCTCAGGAAAATTACTTTTTGATAAATTTCCTTAACTCCAGGAGATCTTTGAATCCCAAGTTTTGCTTCCCACTCTAGGCCAAATATCCCAAGAAAGAAAGAGACTAAAGCACCACAAGAGGAACTTTTTTCTGACTATTAATACAGACAAAACAGAGTCACTCGAGTTAGGTGTAATGGTTTGAATGTGTCATCACAATTCATATGCTGGAAAAATTTGTTTCCCAAATGCAAATGTTGGGAGATGCAACCTAACAATAGGCAGTTAGATCACGATGGCTTTGCACACATGGCTGGGTTGGTGCTGTTGCTGAAAGAGTGAAGTCCTTATCAAAGAATGAGTTTAGGCCCTTCTTTCACCCTCTTTCTCACCTTCCCTTGTTTTTCTGTGTCCTATCATGGGTTGATGCAGCAAGAAAGTCCTTACCAGTGTTGAATCCTTCAATCCTGGATTTTCCAGCCTCCAGAATTATGAATCAAGTGAATTTTGTTTGCTGTTAGTTAGCCAGTCTGTATTATTCTGCTATATCAACCCCAAGAGACTAAAACAACAGGGATTAAATAAATAAAATATAGGCCAATGGCAGTGGAAAAACTCTAATGGGACCCCATGAGCCTTCTTCTTGGTGTGCACTTTCTTGAGTGCCCCCTGCCTTGAGTGAGGAAGGGCATCTGTGATTTGCTTTTGGCCAATTAAACACAGCAAGAGTAAAAGGACACCTCTTCTATGATGATGTTAAATAGGTTTCTAACACTTATCTTGATAGAATCTTCTCTGCTGTTCTAATTTTGAGAAGCAAACTGGAAAGGAACACAGGATGAAGAACTGATGGTCATTCATCAGTTGACATCCTCACTCACTCAGCCTTCAAAGAAATGAATCATATTAGTAACAAAATGAGATTGAAAGCAGATCCTTTGCCTCCAGTAAGAGTCTAGGCCTTATTAACATGTTTATTGTAGCTTTACAGAATTCCAACTTTGCCTGGATAACTAACTGACAGAAAAATGTCAGATAATAAGTGCATATTTTTCTAATTGCTAAAGTGGTGTTAATATTGCTATACAGCAATAGATAGCTAACACATCAGGCTTGTGGCTTGTGGGCCAAAATGATGGATAAGACATCCCCTGAAAACTCAAGTGGAGACCAGACTCTGAAAATGTGAAGGATGAGATATGTTCAGTTTGGGCAGGTTGAGTTTAAGGTGGCTAAAGATGTCCAAAGGGGTGTCCAAAGCAGGTGCAATGAAAAACACAGAGTGCTGCTGCTCAGTGCCTTCCAGAAGGAAGGCAGCTCATCATAACATTGCTGCATGACCTCATTTACCTCATTCATCAGCTCTGGCACTGTGTGATTCTTTTGCCAAGTCAAAATGACCATGAAAGGTAAGTGTTCCTAATTGATTCAGAATATCAAAGCTGCCATAACAGCACAACTGAATGCACTCAATAAAAAGAACTTCCAGAATTGCATCAGACGGTGGCAAGAAAAATAGGATACATGTGTTTGAAGTGAGGGAGAGTGTTTGAAGAGAATTAATGGCAACATGTCATTTGTAATAAATTTTTAAAATTTACATATTTACCATATGTTTCAATCACACCTCATAGTTCTCGGGCCTAAGAAAGGGGACTGAGCTGGAAATAGCGACTCAGTCATTATTAGTTCTTGCACAATGGGTTTCTTAGAAACCTAACTTCAGATTGCAATTCATATGCAGGAAGTTTATTTGGAGAGTTCTGAGGTGAATATCCTGGTGAGAAGAGAGGGCAGAGGGAGAACATGGATACACGTCATACTCAACACTGGCTTCCACTAACTCTGAGGGGAGAGTTGAAGCTTGTGCGGCCTGGAGAAGGGAGCCAGCTTTCTGCATCTTCGTTGTGAATTATCAAGTGCAATGTGACTTGGAAAGATATAATGATGGCAAAGTAGCTACCTTCAGTTGAGAACAGTTCTTGGGGAAGTTGAAAGCTGTGGCTTCTTAGCTGACAATACTCTCAATCCCTGGAAGAATAAAGCAGTTAGTAGTAAAAGGAACCAGGCCACCCTTGACACGCTACTCCATTGGCAATTAGATTATGAGTGTGGCTGTAATTCTCCTTAGAGTGTTGGAAGCTGGAGAGGTAAAAAGGGTAAAGGACAAGAATGAAACTCTGGGAAATCACTGAGGTCACTCTGAAATGGAGAGCAGGAAGATGTTTTTGAAGAGTAAAATGAGTAGCAGTTTTAAATTTTGTACTTGAAGGTTTTAGAAAGATAGAACATCAAATATTAGATGTATATTCTATTATACAAAACATTTATTTTAGATTTGATTGAACACATATACAGATTTTAAAAGGCAGTGTGAAGATTATTCTTTGATTTTAATAATATATGTAATATTGTTTTTAGATAACAAAGAAGTCTTCATTGTACTTCATCACTGCACACTTTATTGAACACTTAAAACCAGCACAGTGTTAGCTCTGGGAACCAAGATTGGCACATACAGTCTTGTGAGGGTTATAGGCAAGAAATACATGTCTATGATGCCCTCTGGTAAGTACCAGGCCTGGTATGTCACACAGGAAGTGTCTCTAACCCAGATTCCTGTAGGACTGTTTCTAAACTCCTGTCTCATTCATGCATATTATCCACCAGACCTTCAACGGCTTCCAAATTCAGGAGGCATAGTGTTCATTTCCTTAGTTATTCATTGCTGCGCAGTCTTGAATAGGTTATTTAACCTCCTTCTGCCTCTGTCCTGCATTTCTAAAATGGGGAAATAACCATTATCCTTCAGGGTTTCTCAAAAGACTGGTTCTGATTCACTAATTAAAAAAATGCTTATTGGGTACCACAGCATGTCATTTCTGTGTTAACTTCCTATGAAAGTTTTATCATTGCATCTTCCAAACATAAAGTACACCACCCTACCAACAAAAAACAATTTTTCCTATAGCTGAGTGCACCATCAGATCCATTAATGACTCATTAGATCGGCCAAGTAATCCTTTGTAAAGGAGTAAGACAGAGATTGAGCTGACATCTTTTTAAGATAAAAATTTGAAATTTTGATAATTTATTTTCTGCAAGAGGGAGTAGTTAGATTACTTTATTAAAATCAGGAGTAGCATTTTGCACTCTGAACTGTGTTGGCCCTGGTAATTGGTGTCTGATTCTTGGTTGGTTCCATTCTACATTTGGAGGCAATTGCTTTTCACTGTAATCTTTCTCATGTCAAATGTGTACACTGGGGTCATGTCAAACATATGAAGACAATGGAGTAGGCTGAAGATATACATTTTCATGCATAAATAAGACAGACAATTGAGATAAAACATTTTAGTGAAATTATATAGGTGAATGACCTTTAACCAATCAAAATTACTTATACCTAAAACACGTTTGTCATTAATGTAACTTCTTTGAAGATTTTTTTTTAAAGGAAAATGCTTTTGGATCCAAAAATGACATTTGAAAGCAAAAGAGGAACTAATCAATAAATCCTGTCTAAACTGATCATTAAGGAACAGTTCTACTTTTTTACCTTTATCTTACCAAATGTCTTCTTCATCTGCTTTGTTAGATGTTTACCTCCTGTTGTTCCTATGGATACAACTTGACAGAAACTGAAAGCTATTGTGTCAGAAATTGCTAGAAGTACTTAGCTTATGCCCATTCATTCAACTCTACTTAAAAAGTGGGTGCCATGATTCATCCAAATACGTAGTTGAGGATACTGAAGCACAGAGAGATTTAGTAACCAACCCAAAGTGAGAATGTTGGAAAGTGGTACAGGCAACATTAACCTATGCTGTTTCATCCAGGTTGCTATTTCTTAATCATTACACAAAATAACCTCTCAAAATTAGATAGTTGTCTCCTCAGCCACTTCTCAATGAAGACTGCTCACACTAGCGCAAACCATTTTGCGTACCCTTCATTTCATCACTGCAATTGTCTTTTTATTCACTCAAATGGCCTGGTGCCCACTTATAGCTCAAGACTCATTGCATGTCACTCTATCCCCTCTTGTCAAAGTTACTGATACTGAGATGACACCACTCTTGTAGGAGCCAGAAAAATTGGAACCAGAAAATCATGATGAAAGAGAGCTCACAATTGTGTGCCTGATATCAGAACCATCTCAAGGTCTTCCTAAAAATCTCCACATAAAGTTTATTCACATCCTTCATGCATCTCCTGCTTTGTATAACTCATAGACATGCACATAGTTTTGGGCCAAGATTTGTCATTCTACATTCTTTCTGATTGCAACAATTCAGAAAATATGCTTCCAAAATGACACGTGCTCAACAATGAACTGAGAGACCTATTCCTGCATTTGAGCCTCCAAGACCAGTAAAATTTGTTTTCAAGAATCTTATGTGAACTTTACCCTTTGAATTTTTTAAAACATTTTTATTAGCACATATTTGCAGTACATACAGATTGCACTCTTTTGGGAAAGGTGGCATATGTACATAACACAGTTTAATTCTTGTTTCATCCCTCCTCTGCCGACCATCTCCATCTCTTGGCTCCCTTTCTTTTTCAAAAGATCTATCTTCCTGGCTCTTAGTTATTTATCTTTTACCATGTGCTTTAATTCATTTATATTTTTGGTTTCTCATATAAGAGAAACCATGTGCTATTTAGGCCTGCATATCTGATTTATTTCATTTGATATTATGATCTCAAGATGAATCCATTTTGCTACAAATGATTCAACGTTTATATTTTTATGGCAGACTAGTACCCCATTGTATATATATACCATATTTTCTTTATCCATTCATCTGTTGATGAACACCCGGGCCCCTTCTAAAACGTAACTATAGTGAACTGTGCTCCTATAAACATGGGTATGTATGTATCACTCTGATTTGATATATTTAGCTCTTTCAGGAAGAAACTCAAAAGGGGAATAGCTGTGTTGAATGGAATTCCTAGTTTTAGTTTTTTGATTTCGTACTGATTTCCACAGTGGCTGTACTAGTTTATATTTCTACTAATGATATAGAAGGGTACCTTTCCCCCCACAACTTTATCAACATTTATTCCTATTTGATTTCTCAAAGATAGCTGTTCTTCTTTGGGTGAGGTAGACTCTTCCTGTTGTTTTAATTTGCACTTCTCTAATGCCAGAAATGTTAAATATTTTTTCTTCTATTTATTGACAATTTGGGCTTCTTCTGAGAATTGTCTATTCATTTTAGTTGCCAAAGGCTTAATATGTAGAGTATATAAAGAGTCAGACATTTCCCTTTTGCCCTATTAACTTCTGCTTTTCTTTACCTCTGTGAGTGCACTTGTGACTTGCCAAAATTGTATATCCTAAGACACATACACATTTATTTTTGCTTACCCCCAAATAAATTAGTTATATTTGGATGGATCTTTCTCTGTTGACTTTTCAGTTTGACCCTTTCTTGGTCCTACTGACTTCATTCATCCTCTGTAAAGTGTGGGGTTTCCGCTCTCTGCCTGCCCCCAGAAAAGATGTTCTTTCCAGATTCTCAGGTGGCATCTCCCTCCACTCATTTCATCACTCAAACCCTCTCTGTGATGTGCCTCAAAACTCCCTCATTCTAGACCTATTTCCCCAAATCTCTCCTATTTCATATTTTTCTTCATAGTATGTTGCACAGTTGTAATTAATTAGTAAATTATGTATTTCTATATAACCCCACGTAAAGTGCCTGTCTTCCCTCCTAGTTCCCATGGTCATGAGGACATGACGTGTATTCCTACATCCTCAGAACCTTGCACAGTGCCCTGCACAGAGTGAGTGCTGGCAAACAGTGCTCCAGATTCAAAAGTCGTATGTGGACATCCTAAGTACCGTTAAATTAGGATGTAACTGTATTTGGAGATAGGTCCTTGAACAAAGTCATTAAGGTGACGGGGTTTTTACATGGGTAGGAACTAATTTAATATCATATGTGTCCTTTTACAAAGAGAAGATTAAGACCCAGATCAAACAGAGATGGGGAACAGACATGAGTGAGAAGCCAGGGAGAGAGACCTTAGAAGATACCAAATCTATTGACATCTTGATCTTTTAACTTTCAGAACTGTGAGAAAATAAATTTCTAATTGTAGATCAGCCAGTTAGTGCTATTTTATTACATTGACTGAATAATTGACTGATACTCTTTTTTGCATCTAATTTCCATAGCCTTTCATGTATCAACTAAGATTTCCTCTGATTGTATTTTATCTACTAGGCTATCTTCTTTTTAGTATCTTCTTGACTTAAGGTAACAGACAAGGATATATATGCAAATACCTTTTATTGCTTTTACTAGCTTTATTTATTACTTCCAGCAGGCTGATTATAATGATATAAACTTTTCTGCCAAGGTGCCCACTTCTTAACTTCTGTGTCTGTGTCTGTCCAAAACATCCATATGAACTTCTCAAATACTTGGCATGGACGCTGTTGATGAGCAAATGAGGGAACTTCTTTCAGCTGCTGTGGGGTCTATAAATTCAAGTGAGCTCATTATTTTCTTTTTTGTTGCATAATGTCGCTCTAGAAAATTATCATTTAATCAGCAGTAATGACTCTCATATTTCTGCTGCACTGCTTGTTAATCTCTGCATAGTATAAAGAGAATGTGTTTAGCAACACAAATACAATGTCAGGGTAAAGATAGAGCTGTGGTGAAAGAAAGGATCTTATCCCTTTCCTCTGTTGTCATACCTATAGGTCGAATATTCAGTGAAGAAAAACAATAATTATTATTATACTTCCACTGATGTACTACGCATGAGTTACCATGGGAAATAGTACAGGAAGCGACTCATTTGCATGTGATAATCTTGTAAAATACCCATGTGTTGCATCACTTGGTTTACCTTGAATGTTGATGTGTACACAAACCCATGGACATCCTGCAGACCTTATCTTTCTGTCTTTGTCATGCACGACCATACTTCTTCACTGTGCTCTAGTCATTCTAGTCTCCTTCTACCTCCTTGAAAACACCAAACTCCTTCCTGCCTCCCTCTGTGCCATTGTAGATGCTGTTGCCACTGCCTGTGACCACTTTCTCCTTGTTTAATGACAGATTATTTCATTTTTTAGGGGCCATTTTGCTGCCACCTTCCAGAGGCAGTTTTTCATGAATTCCCCAGGAGGATCCCATGCTATATTTCGAAACACCTGATAACATTTTTCTTCCACGCAATAGTCACAATGACATAAATATTTATGTTTATAGTCAATAACTTGATTGTCCTTAATATTTGGAAAGACAAAACATAGGCTTTTCCTTTTAGTTTACATGTCACACATATGTATTCAGAGCATGCTGCAAAATATTTCTGCCTTGTTTTTTATTTTTTGTACCGGGGATCAAACTTATGACCTTGTACTTGCCAGGCAGGCACTTGTGACACTGAATTAAACCCACAGCCTATTTCTGCCTTTTTTCACCTTGGGTTGCACCCATTTGTCCTCTCTGAGGCCTTCATTTCTTCCTGGGGTACCTTAGCCTCACATCTTTGCTGCCATATACACCACTCCCTTCCTTCTTCCTAGTCTTTGACTCAGGTATTCCATCATTTGGTTACATCAGGTTTGCCCTCAGTGTTTGTGGGTAGATGATAAAATATGGGGGAGTGAAGAGTTAGAGGATGTCAGACCAAAAGTACTGGAGACAGAAAAACATTTGCTTCCCAGTCTAGCAGGGATGGAATATGCAAATGGCAAAGAAATCTCTATTTTTATATGATTACCTCTTTTAATATGATCCCAGAAAAAATGAAGAGCTAAATTTTCTTCAATTAATTCCCCCAGCAAAAGATTTTTCTAAATTACAGTTAGGCAACCAAACTTTGTTTAAAATCCTCCCGTGGCTTTCCTTGGCCTTAAGAGTAATGGCAATAATGCTCATGTTTTTCAGCATGGCAAACAAGTTCCTCTGCCATCTGACAGATTGGTTTTGGTTTGTCTCTCTGATGTCACCTATTGTTGCTATTTGTCCTATATACTTAGTGCCATGTAACACTGGCTACTCAGAGCTTTCTGAAAGGGACTGCCACTACTGAACCTTAATTTAAACCCTTATTTATGTTTGCCTTTCTGTGAGGTCTTTACCAATTGTCATCCCAGATGAGAAAGGGAAAATGGATAGAATA
The DNA here is from genome assembly GCA_004363535.1 of Dasyprocta punctata. Classification (NCBI taxonomy): domain Eukaryota; kingdom Metazoa; phylum Chordata; class Mammalia; order Rodentia; family Dasyproctidae; genus Dasyprocta; species Dasyprocta punctata. Next base: position 6,024 of record RJWM01038395.1, on the reverse strand, counting down.
TTAAATTGTGCATTGTAGTACAATTTTAGTAATTCACTACAAAACAAAATTAGGTATTACAATAAAATGTTAACATTTTATCACAAAATAAACTACCTATCTATCTATGTATCTATCTGGATAGCTAACTGGCCATTATCTATCTATCTATACCTGCCTGCTTACCTATCTACCTATCTGGCATCTACTCTTCATCATACAAAAATTTATAGAGTACTGACAATGTTTCAGCCAGTAGTCCAAATGTGTTATATACACAAACATACACATATAATCTAATTTTCTGCAATATTTTGACAAGTGTGAAATTAAGGCTTACAACCTAATATATATATATATCTAAAACCCTACTGTGTCATAGGGTAGAATCAAGATTGGAGCCTAAGCAATTTCTCTTCAGAGCTCATGATATTTACTGCTAAGCAGTTTACCTCTGCAGTTCTATGTTGTACAAGCACATATTAGCTTTCTGTGCATTAATCATACCGTGTTACAATAATTCATTAATGTTATGATTTAGACCTAAAATGCCTCCCGCCAAAAGTGTCATGTAGTTGGAGGTGGGGCCTGGTAAGAAGAGGCAGGTCAGAAGGGTATGTTTTAAAGGGCTGTATTCTTGTCCCTGGCCCCTCTCTCTCTGTTTTTAGACTGTCATGGTGTGAGCAGGGGTCCTTTGCAAGGCTCTTCCACCATGCTGTCTCTGCCTTGGTGCTGGTCAACCATACCCACTGAACAAGTAAGCCAAAATAAACCTCTCTTAATTTGTGGGTGTTAATTACTTTATCTCAGTGATGAGAAAACACACTAGTACAGTGCCTCCAAACCAAAGACTATTCTGTTTAATTTTTGTAGCCTGACATGTTGTTACAATCCCTATGGGACAACACTATTTACTAAATTTACCTTCCATGCAATTTGAACAGATCTTGGATTTTGGTGTTGTAATAATTACTTTTCCCTCGTTGCTGAATCAAAATACCAGCCGCATTAAATTAAGGAAGGAAAGGTTTATTTACCTCACAGTTTGTAGAGGTTTCAGTTCATAATCAACTGGCTCCAATGCAAGGTGGTTTGGCAGAGGGGCAACTATTCATGGAGGTGGAGACAGCAAGAAAGGGGGAAAGCAAGCATCTTTTCCTCCCTTATATTGTATGCAGGTTACCTGTTCTAGGGCAGGTGTACCACTTACACCCCAAATCCCAGCCCTAGACAATGAACCAGTCATCGACTCTAGATTCAGGCACCTCTGGAAAGCCTGCCCCCATGACTATGTGACATTCAGAAACAAACTATGGCAGGTATTCTTATCTGACCAAGTCCTAAGCCTTTCACATTATCTTTCAACTAAGGATTGAAAAGTTAATCTTCTCAGTATAATAAGATTTAATTATTGTGATTATGTTTCTGTGCCCAGAGGTGAAGAGTATGTGTTCTCAATAAGTCAAAGTAATAAATGAACACAGTACAGTTATAAGAGAAGTAATTTGATACTTGTAAAATAGACAACACCCCACCTTATACTCCCAGATTCTAGCACACTAAGTGAATGAGGAATTCGTGGAGGAAAAATCTACCAGAGAAAATGTAATCAGAGAAATAATTCACAGGAAGTTTATTGAGTATAGAATAAATCCTGCTACTTACCATGAATTTGTCAAATGATCCATTAAGATGTTTCAGGTAGTCTCAGAATTGGTAAAATCAAAAGTAATTAAGGGGTAATGTTCACAAGTTTTAGCAATGGCTAGAGTGTTGAGGGGTGATGGCCACATTTCTGGCTTTGACTATTTGGATGGAGGTGCTAATAATGAAGAAGCAATAAATAGGAAGAAGAGCAAATCATATCCACTCCCTCAGACAAGGAAGGATCACACAACAGAAGTAAAAGCATATCTTTTTGTTTTGTGTATGAGTAAAGAGGGCGGTGTTGGAGATCAGACAGAGGGTCCTGAGCACGCAAAGCATATATTCTACTTCTAGGTGAAATCTCCAGCCCTCTTCTGGTTTTATTATCTCTTCATGAGACAGTGGAAAATCCAATTTTAAGTAATTTAAGCATAAAAATGTGCTGTAAATTCTAGCACTTTGGGAGGCTGAGGCAAGAGAATTGCAAGCATGAGTCCTATGGGCCAACTTCATAAAACCCCATCTCAAAATGAAAGACGGAGGACATGGCATGGAGCTCAGGGTGAAAGCCCTGGCTTCACTCACTCATGCCTTAAAGTGAAGAATTGTGTTCGTTTTGCTTACCAAATTCTGATAAGGATAGATGTAGAATTGTCCCCAGAGACAATTAAAAGAGAAAATTCATGTTCAGTCATGGTTTTGGACATGTAGTGACATGCAAGAATTTTAATTGCTATATCTTACGTAACTCTCATTCCTATTAAGAAATAGAACTGGTCTTTATCATCGTTATTTTATTACTTAATATCCCTTTTTAAAAAGAATTTTATGAGAAAATAATCAGAATAGCTATGAACTGCTCTTCTGATTTATAGAACCATACTTTTGCTTTGCTTATTCTAGAGCTTTACTGAGATCAGGATTAGACAACATGCACTCTTTTATGTCTTTCACGCCACATGTTCTTGAGATTTGTCCATTTTGCTATGCTTATTTAAAGAGTCTTTCCTTTATTTCTGAGTAATATTGCATTTGTGAATGGCAGAAGTTACTTACCTATTTTCTTATTGAAGAACACCTGGATGTTTAGCTATTATGATTAAAGCTGCTATGAATATTTTTATAATACATTTTTTAGGCTCATATGTTGTCATTTCTCTTGGACAAACCATTGTTATTGAAAATGCAAATGTAATTAATTTTTAAAGAAATCCCTAAAGAGTTTTTCAACATGATATCATTTCACCACTTCCTCTCAACATTGTGTGAGAGCTGTGTTAATTTGTGACACTTATCTTTCAATATTAGTCACTCCAGTCTGTTTGTAGTTGACCTCATTGGAATTTAGTTTGTATTTTTAATTATATTAGTACTTCTTTATGTGATTACTAGTCATTTATATCTTCCTTCATTACATATGCAAGGTCATATATAAATATTCATAATTATTTACTGCATGTAAATACATGTAATGAATATGTGTCTAAATATTTCCTCCCATTCCAGAGTTTGACTTTTTTAATGCTGTCTTTTGTTGAGCCAAAGTTTTTGATTTGGTAAGTTCTATTAGTAATTTTTTACTGTGGTCATTGATTTGTGTTTTCTTTTGAAGAAATTTTTGTCTATTCCAAAGACATAATGTATTGTTTCATTTTCTTCTAGAAGCTCTCCATTTTTTAACTTCTACATCTCTTCTATAATCTGTTTTGAATTCATTTTGATGTATAGTGTGGGGAACAGTGAGTTTAAATTTTTTCCTCTCATATGGTTAGCCAGCTGTGTGTCACCACTGGTTAGAAAGAATTTCCTTTCACTAGTGAATTGTTTTACAGACTTTTTTAAAAAAATCATTTTGCAATGTTTGATTGATGTCTGAAATTTGAATTGTTTCCTGCATTGACTTAGCAATTGTAATTTAAGAGTAAATTTTCCTACATTTTTGTTGTAGTTATTTTCCTCGATGCTAGAACAAAATTCCCAACACCTACAAGTTAACAAAGTGAGGTTTATTTTGGGTTATGATTTGTGGAAATTTCAGTCCATTACTGGCTTTCTCCATGACACAGCAAAGGAGGGCTGCTTAAGGCACAGTGGCAGGAAGCAAGAACAGATCAAGTGAGGAGGAGGAGAGAAACCCTTCCTGACCAGACCCCCAGTGACCACCTTCTCTGATCTGATCCTCCCAACATCTCATTTAGGCATAAACTCATCAGTGGACTAATCCATTGATGAATATCATTCCCCCCATGATCTAATTATCTCCCAAAAACTCTACCTATGAGTGCGTGAGGTTTTGGGGGGCATCTAAATATAAACTATAACAATTTCTTCTTTTAAAAATTGTTTTGGTTCCTATAGTTTATTTACATGAATTCTAGATTCAGTTCATGATTACTGTTAGAAGGATCTTGTCAAGATTTTGATTAGGATTTTAATTACATGGGAAGGCAGATGAAGTGAAGGATTGAATCAACTGACTTTAAGATACATAGACAGAGCCATGTGTGATGGTACACACCTGTAATCCCAGCACTAGAGAGACTGAAACAGGAGGATTCCCAAGAGTTCAAGGCTAACCTGGACTACATAGCAGTGAGTTTAAGGTCAGCCTGGACTACATAGTGAAACACTGTCTCAAAAATAAATACAATACAATACAATAGGGAGACAATCCTAATGGGTGAGTTCAATGTGGGCACCATCATCTATAAGTATTGAAAGAGGAGGCAAAATGTTAATATTAAGTCAATGATGAGACTTTAGAAGGACTCAACCAGTTACTGCTGACACTGAAGATGGAAAGGAAGAGAATTTGGGAAGCCTCTACAAGCTGAAAAGGTCAAGAATAAAGATTTTCCTTTATAGCTTGTTGACATCTTGAGACCTGTATTCACTTGGCCTCCATAACAATAATATAATAAATTCTTATTATTTAACCAACTCGTTTGTGTTGATTTTCTACAGCAGAATAGAAAAACAATAACATATCTCTCATCAATTAAAATGTTTTTGGCCATTATTCCTATTTCTTCTTCCTCGTTCGCTTTCTCTCTCTTCCTGAATTGTATGATTCCTCATATGTGTATATTTGACAATTTTATTTGGTCACATAGAACTTGGATATTCTATTCTTTTTTTCAAGTACCTTTCATCTCCATGTTTCAGTTTTTATAGTATCTTTTTACCTATACAAAATTCTTCTGATCATTTGGTTTCTGATGCCACTTTAAAACAATCATTTCTGGGACTGGGGATTCAGCTCAGTGGTATAAGCACCTGCCTGGCAAGTGCGAGGTCATGAGTTCAATTCCTGGTACAAAACAAAACAAAACAAAACAAAAAAACCCCCAAGAACCAAAAAACAAAGCAAAACAAAACATAAAACCCCAATTATTTCCAGCAATCCCCATTGGTACTTGTTTAACTAGGTTTTTTATTTCTTTGATGAAATTCTATCAGTTTATGCTTTCTATCTACTTTAGCCATTAGATTTTTCAAGAAGTACAGGGATGTGGACAGTGTTTGCATTTCTTGTGTGGAGTTGGTACGTGTGCATAACACATTTCAATTCCCTTTGTATACCCTTTCCCTCCCCTCTCACCTCCACTCATCCATCTCATGATACCCTCAGTTTTCACGTTTAACTTTTGTATGTGTTTGCAATGTACCATGCTTATTGCTTGTGTGGAGTTGGCACATGTCCACAACACATCTCAATTCCTTTTCTTCATCTATTACCTCTCTCCTCTCATCCCCTGCCCTCCATCTCTTGATACCATTTCCCTTTGAGAAAGATTTTTTATTTTGTACTTTATTTTTACTTTAGGTGTCTCATAAGAAAAGCCCCACGGTATTTAAGCTTGTGTGTCTGTTTTATTTCACTTAATATTATGGTCTCAAAGTTCATCCATTTTCCTACAAATGACTCAAATTTATCTTTCTTTATGACAGATTAGTACTCCTTTGTGTGTAAATACTGCATTTTCTGTATGGATTTATCTATTGATGGATGTGTAGACTGCTTTCAAGATTTACTTACTACAATATATTTATCATAGTTATTCTATTCTATTTTAATTTATTTTATTTTATTTACTTTTCGTCTTTTTGGGACAAGGTTTCACTATGCAGTTCAGGTTGACCTTGAACTCATTTTGTAGGCTGATCTCAAACTCCTAGGGATCCTCCTGCCTGAGCCTCATGAATGCTGGTAATACAGTACCATAGTTATTTTAAAGTCTGTGTGATAATTCTAACATCTGAGTCATACGTATGCCTGTTTTATTATTTCCTCTCAATGATAGGTTGCACTTTATATCATCTATGTCTCCTAACTTTTCATTAAGTGGAAAGTATTCTGCATAAATGAGCAGTAAAGAATGAGGTAAGTAATATTTA
>RJWM01038394.1:0-16700 GCA_004363535.1 Dasyprocta punctata | reverse complement strand
ATATGAGCTTCTTGGACTTTTGGAAGTTATTTATGCTGTTTCCTTGTGTGGCAAATTTTCATTCAACATATATTTTGCCCTGTTAATTCTTATTGGTTTTTCACACTTCAGCTCAGATCCCCCTCCTCCCCACATACTAGAACTGTCCTGTGCATGTCCAGAACCTCGAATGTGGCCCCCTCTTGGCACTCATCAGGTCACACTGCATTGTAATTGCTATTCTGTTACCTTTATGTATTTCTTACCATTGTACACATTATCATGTCTGAAAAAGTTATAAGTTCTACATATTAAGCACACAGTAGTGTTTTATGAAGTCAATAAACAGTGACCAAAATGCAAATTTACTCACTTACAGTGAGAAATACAATCTTCAAATGGAAAAAAGTATGAAAAAGGGGACAACAAGTCACTTTTAAAATACACACAGAATCCATTATTCTAAGAGTATTTCTTGGTATCCATGGAATCAGAATGCTACATTATTTGAATATTTAGCGATACCATGTCATGTCAGTATGTCATCACAATTCTGGAACACACACACACATGTATATACTTATCTCTGCTCCTGTTCCCAGGCAACTATAATCCTTGTACCAGACAACTCCTTCATAGAAAGAAGGCTTAGAAGACACTGTCTTGCCTTCATTTCTATGGTTTGATTTTCTCTGTTACTTGGTGCCATCACCTCCCCTTCTTTCTGAGAAATTCTGCATTAACTATACTTTAGTGTAACATATTGTACCACAAAGCGGCATCCAAGTCATGTACTTCGTCGAAATGTTATCACGAAACAAAAGTCTCCCAAGCAGGACAGTGTGTTTCAATACATTTGACAATTTCTATAGCACCCACTACAGAATTTTAGCTCAGTGAATAGCTAGCAATGTTCTAGCCAAATATTTTTGCTTATATAATTATAACTCTGTTGATGGACATGATTTTGTTTTGTTTAGAATTAGAGCTTTGTTAGGAGATTTAAATATTCAACTTGAATGCTATTTTATGTTCCTGGGAATGTTTGCCTCAGCAGGTATTACCTAACCAGATGCTAAAGCCTTTTAAATTAATATGCAGCATCTTGTCAAACATGCCTCCTGCTTTACACTGTCAGAGCTGTTGAAAATTGGCTTTTCCTGCCAACAGAGCTTTTGGTTGGCAATGATTCAGCCATTACATGCTTTAGCTACAATGCTTATTGGGCCAGGTGATTTTACTAATGTTTCTAAGTGTTGGGTAATAATAAATTTCCAAAATATTCAAGTGGCACATAAGTGAAAATATCTCTTGAAGAATTCTAGAGATAAAAGATTTCTTTCTTCTCCTTTCATCAAGATGAATCAGGATCAAGGGCAAGTTTATTAGTTGAACTGCAGACTTAGAAGTCTTGGTTTCTCTGTTCGAATTTCTGTCTGATGATCTTCCTCTCTCTTCCTTCATTTGCTTGATACAATCCGACCAGGCCTAGAGGTGTTTCTATTTGGGGAAAAGGAAAGAGGGAGGTAGGGTAAAATAAAGAAAAAGCGAACCTGGAGTGCTATCCCCAGGCTTCTTTAAACCACATGTTTGTTTCCTTTTTCCTCTAGTACTGTAATTATATACAGAGGGACAGGATTTGACAGTGAAGTAGCTATTCAAATTTAAAGCCAGACTCCAAGGTGGGCCTTTGTTTTACAAAGCCTATCCTTTTTACCTGGATCAGGCAGTCGACACAAGGATGTATCCTGGTTCTGGCCAGGCAGCTGGCTCCTCCTGAGCTACATCTCACAGCCCATACAATGATTCATTGAGAGATCCTTAAATATCTTTATGTTGTCATTTAATTTCAGACTATAGGCAATATTTGAGGGTACTGTGAGCCCTGGGTATTGCTAATTTATGCAATCAGAGAGGAGCAAAGAGAATATTAAGAGATAAAGCTAGAGGCATGTGTTCAAGGGGCTTTGCTTTTTAGAACAGTTTTATGACATCTACAGAATTTTCTGATAGTTTTCTATCTTTATAGACATTGATATTAGAGAATATTACTTCATGTGTTTTGGGTAATAATAATTTAATTATTTGAACAGTGAGAATTTACTAAGTACAAAGGAACAAAAGGGTACAGGACATTTTTATTTATTTTTATTTTATTTATTTATTTTTGTGGCTTCGGAGATCAAACTCACAACCTTGCGCCTGCCAGGCAGGCATTTAGGCCACTGAGCCAAACTCCCAGCCCTAGTTTTCTGAGGCAGGGTCACACTATGTAGCTTAGGCCGGCCTTGCTCTCACATTGTATTCCAAGCCAGCTTCAAACTCACAACGCTCCTTCTACCTCAGCCTCCCGAGTGCTGGGATTAAAGGAATGTGCCACCACACCTGGCTTGGAAGACTTTTTTTAATAATAAAGATGTGTCGAATATTTTCATTGTATTACAATAACATCCATCATTTCTCTTATGCTAGTTCACTAATACTATACTGGAACTCTCTCTCCTTTATTATTATTCATGAGGATAATCCTGCTGCCTTTGACTTATAATTAGGATTGATATTAAGGCCTTCCAAAGATAAAGAGAAATGAGTTACAATGAGATGCATGTAAGTAGGGCTCAGACATGTGATTCACAGGTACATTTCAGTTACCATGGATTTTAAAAAAAAGTATGACTTTTGTACACCTTGAAGCACCTAATGAAATATTGTGTTTCCCTAAATTTGAATACTTGGCCCTGGAAGAATATCAGAATTGTGGAACAACCATATATGGCTTAAAGATAACTGAGTACATATAACTTATTGGATATCTTTTATTTATTTATTTTTATTTTGTTTTAAAGATAGTAAAATATAGCAAAACATAATGGAACAAAGTCATTCTAAACAAAGTAGTAGAACTGGTACAGAGTTTCAAAGCAGTATACAAGAAAACAATAGCTACTATAGTATATCTTATCTTCAGAATAGTTGACCATTCCATCAGGTATAGTAAAATCAAACCAAAAACAAAACAGAATAAAACCAATGAAAGCAGAATATTGAATAAAGCAAAACAATTAATCAGAATAAAGCAAAACAATGAGAACAATATTGGACCTCACAGACAAGATAGAAGGGAATTCCCCATATTTGCTACATTGCATACTGTCATCTTGCCAAGAGATGTTCAGACTGCCAGCCCCAGGCCTGCAAAATCAACCAAACAATACAAGCATTCAGTTGCTTTATGTACCTTAGTTGCTATCAACTTAGCCAGTCCTCCAAACCACCATGTTGCTTAGAGGAGAGGTGAAGGTTGTTGAATTGGGAGGCACAGATCTTTCTCTTCTTGGAGTCTGTACCAATTCCGCCACTCACCAGGAAGGCTGGCTAGTTGTCATCTGGTTGGTTCCTCCCTGACCCAACACGGCAGGTTATGGGGAGGCTCAGATCTTTTCCTTCCTGGAATCCACGCCACTTCACGCTACTCACCAGGAAGGCAGGCTAGTTGTCTTCTGGCTGGGTCCTCCCTGACCCAACATGGCAGGTTCTTGGGAGGTACAGATCTTTCTCTCTGAATATCTTTTAAAATTAAAAAAAATGTAGTATGTTAGACAAACCAGTCCATGAAGACAAAAGTCCCTAAGACCTCTAGAAGACACAGTTGAATGGAGGCAGGGTAGCTGATTTAGAATCAGCAAAAACCCGACTTACCTTCTAAATGTTTCCAAGCAATCATGATCATACCGCCTGTACACCTAAGGTTCATCACCAAGCTGAATCATCTCTAACAGGCTGTCATTATGAAGCATTAAATACCTGTGGCAGATCTTTATACATATTTACAAAGTAGAGCTCAAAACACAGAATGAAATATGATGCATAACAGACACATTTGTAGGCCACCCAATAAATGATCCATGGTAGGAATAAGCCTTGATGGTTAGACTGTGTAAGGCTTCCTGAGGACACTAGGCTTTATTTTGACAGACATCCATTTTTACAAGACTCCCATTTCCTTGAGTGGAAGGTTTTGAACACAGGAGTTACCAAATACTCACGGGTATTTGTGACATTTTAGATCTTGAACAGGCTTGCATAGCCTTGAGTCACCATGACGCACTGACATAATTTATTTTTCAATTTTAGGAAAAAGATAAAAAATTCCCTAATTAGAATTTGTATAAATAAAAATAAAGGGGGCATAAAGTGTAATTTGCATAAATTTTCAATCTCACTTTTATTTTAACCTGAGAAGCCTTACTCAACCAGTTCTGTGAAAATTCTGGGTCCAGTTGTGCCTGTCAAATTGTATTAGTCACACAAGCAAGTTTACCTTCAAGCTGTCTTGCCCAGGGCTGACCATGAGACACGGTCAATTCACATAGAAATTTTGGATGACAGGTTTCCCTGGGCTTATGGAAATCTAGAGGCCAAGTATAAAAAGAGAGGTCATTAACACCGCTTTTGATTATATAACATAATAATGCAAAAAGTTCACCACCTTGTATGTACAGAAATTGGGATAATGATGGGGTGCTGATTTGTATGAAATAAACATTTTTCATTTCAAACTAATTTAATTCTAAACTAAATTTCTAAATACTTGTGTGAATTTTAATGGCTAATTCACAGATGTGTATGGATATAAATTTTACTAATACATTAAATCTTTTTGTTGCTTTGTTTTCATCTAATACAATACTTCTATTATTAATATGTTCCAGAAATTATGTCCTGTGGTTTAGAAAGGGAATGTACCCCTATACATGTAAATTTATGTTCAATTATATCCAAAGAAAATAGATTTTAAATCCAATGCTTCCTACTGAGTATTACAAATGGAATTTCAGGAAGAACTTTCAATTTCTAAAAGAAGAAATGCCAAAATATAATAAATGGGTATAGCCTAGGGAAGTTAATATTGAAAAGCAGTTTTAAGGTGGTTAATTTGTCTACTTTAAATAGTAGGTGGTCAAATCATGATGCTTGGATGCCATATGCTTTCTTGATAGCTATTTTGGATTTACACACATGATTGAAGCAGAAATTGAAAGTTTTTTTTTTTTTATGGTTGGTGAGGGTGTTGCTGGTGTTTAATGAAGCTGAATTGTGACTCACCCTTTATTTTTTCTCCTACCTGTCAGACTGCTTTGGACTCATGATTCTTTAACCAATGATCATTTGGTTCATTCAGATATATGATTGCAGAAATAAAGTGTGTGTCAGTTTATTAATTAATTGGCCCACAAAATTAGAGATTACAGCTTTAACTGAAAGGCAGTGAGTGGTAAAATTGTTATCAAAATGAATGAATTGCTGAAAATTTCTCTAGGGACTGGTTGACGCCATTCACTTGAAATTGAAAGGGTAAATCTTCTTGTCGTGCAGCTTCTGCTGACCTGATTTCCTGAGGTGAGGATACATCTATTAAATCAAAGTCTTTTGAATACTTAGGAAATGATAAAATGCATCCTTTTTCTCCCAAATTAAAACTTCTCAAATAGGCACAACTTATGAAATGAGGTAGGAAACTCCAAGGTCTATTTTAGTACTTCTATGTTTAATATTAAATATCAGAATGTACTTAAAGAAGAATGTGGATAAGAGTGGGATGTGCTGCATCTGTCGCTGCGGCGTGACAGGATGTGATAACTCGCCAGGTTGAAAGAGGTGTAAGTGATATAGAAATGGAAAGAAGACAGAGGAAGTTTTGAATCTGCATACTCTTTCCTCTTCTGCCAGATTACTGTTATAGAATGTAAGTAAATACAAAAACTGAATGAGCCTCTACTTTGCCAGTGCGCTTTTTGTTTTGAGAATAATATGTGCAGGACTGAAGGGAAGCTTGTTTGCAGTCAATGGATTAAGAGCAACCCATTGACCTAAGGGCTATCAGTTGAGTTATTAGCAGCTCAGATACTTGAATTATGGATGAGTCAGGATCCTCTTTGGGTCAGAAGTCAATACTCAAGGTTGACACCATGGGTAAGCTGCCACAACCCAGGGTGACATTTGTTCTGAGATCTGACAGATTTGGGGATGTGGGTATCATCACTGATACTGTACCAGGATGGCCCTTAATCCAGTCTCCTTCACTGATTTTCTCATCTGTGGTCTGGAAATAAAAAGGCTGTCTTGATGAATAAATGATATGACATATGTCCAGTTCTGAAACATGTCCCTAGCATAAATAAGTGCCCCAAAGCAATAGTTCATGAAAAAAGTAGGGTGCATCACTGGGGGATAAAGAGTAACATTGTGAACTTATCTGAAATAGGAGAACTTGGATTTTATATAAATTAATAGATTTGTAACTTTAAAGTAGAAGTAGAATTTTTGCAGAATAAAAATTCAGGTGACTTGTGTTGGTACTTAAGAAATGATAACATCAAAAGTTTTAAAAGATATTAATAGGGAAAACTTACTTTTCTCTCTTTTTTAAAGGAACCTGTGCTCTACCTCATGGTTTGATTCAGAGAAGGGTTGAAAGTGGCTAGAAAATGTTTATTCCAGAGGAAAAGTAGTTTGAGCAGTGGATGGTTGAAGGCATATAGGCTCACCAACAGCAGTGACTTTAACTTGCTTTTTAAATGTCATTCCCTCAATGCTTAGAACAATGTGTGATATGTAGTGGGTGTTTTTAAGGGTGTCATGCTTCTTAGGCATGAATTTATACTGAGGAAGAAGAGGGCACTACTCTCTTTGGTCTGAGGGTGTTTTATGGCACCATGTGTTTTAGATCCTGAATGCTCTTTGAAATTCCAAGGGGAAAAATACTAAGTAGAGAAAATTATTTTGTTCCTTGGGGAAAGCAAAAATTTGCAAAGCTATGGTTGAAGGAAAAAAATAACTGGTCTAAAAAGTTGATTATGTATTTGGCTAGTAACTGTTCTATTTCTTTTGTTTCAAAGCAATCTCAGGTTTTCCTATGGGCTCTTTTTAATTTAGACAAGTGAAGTGTGAATTATCTTTTCTTCTAACATTATTTGCTAACTTCAACTTCTGATGATACTCTGTGTCATATGTTACATTGTTTGCTACCCATTTGTTCAGAATAATATATTTGAAATAATATATTTCCATCTTTTCCATATGAATATCTAAACCTATTTATTTGGTTCCTTTTACAATATTCCATCATGTGTAGTTACTATATTAATTCATTCATTTTCTTGCACACATATCTGAGTTGTTCCCAATTTTTGGCAGCAAAAGCCACTTTGCACAGTATTTCATATATTCTCCTACCTATATATAAATTTCCAAGATCAAAATACAGAGTATACATCATTTCTGAAATCTGTTGGCTATGACAATTTTGGAGAAGAAGGGAGAATCTTGTAGAAATACTGCCTTAAGAATATAGTTTTTGAAAAGTGCTAGCTAGACTAGAGAAATAGCATGAATGTTAAATATGTGTTTTTACTTTGAGAATGAATAAGACCAGTGTGATATATCCATTGAACAAATGATAAACCTGAATGCATGAACTACTAAACAAAGCATCAAGTAATCAAAAACATTTTTGTTATTGCTTCCTCCTCATTCACCTTCTTTCAGGTGCACTAGTTCTCTTCCACTCCATTGTCTCTGCAATCAGCACAAATATGTGTGTCACATTGTACTTTCAGAACCATATGCTTCAGCACTAGAACAGGCCTGTTCCTAGCTTGGAGGCATATTGCATGCTGCTTTAACAAAACTCCCAGGGTCAGAGACAATATTCTGAATACTATGTTTAATTTGGCAGTTTCCTGGCAGTCAATGTATTTCTTCACATGAATGCAATAAAACATGAAAAAGAATCACTGTGTAGAGTACAGTAGCATGCATTTTAGATACAGACAAAAACAAAAGATGCAGAGTAAAAAGTCTGCACTCTCTGTTATCTATTACATACATTGTAATGCTGTTATTTAGAGAAACAATGAAAATTAAGTTATAATACCTTTTAAAATGATTTTTGATATTAAAGTCAAAGATGCAGTTCATCTATAATAGGAATTTATTGTCCCTTCATATTTCTAAGGGCCATTCTAAAATCTGAGGTTGTAAAATTGAATGAAATAACATTGCCTTAAAGAATCATAGTGTTTGAGGAATTAAACACATAGTTTAATTATTACAAAAAACACCATGAGGCATTATGAAGCATTAACAAAGGCAGCCTGGTACTTTAATGTATTATTTTTTAAAGAAAAGCTAGTATTAAATGGAGCAGGAAAACAAGAGAAATGAGAGTATTGAAAGGTAGGAATGGAGACGAGAAAGTGAAACCTGTCGCCATAGATAAGAGGATGGACCCACTAAGAAGAAGGCTTTTGAAAGGTAGTGTGCATCATATTAGTACAGTAATAATATTAATCTGTGAGTGACATTTCATGATGGGTTTTGAATTCCTGTTAATGACCAAAACCCAGTATGCCTAAAATTCTGAAAGTTCTAGGAGGTGGTGTGGAATAGCCGTGTCTATCTTACCTTTACACCTTCAGCTTCTAGCATAGGGTCAGATACTCAGTAAGGGTCCAGTAGGTCTTGTAAGCATTGAAGGATAGAGGGATGATACTGTAGGTTGAGCTGGAGAAAATTGATGAGAAATTTTCCATTTTCAGCTAGATGGAGGCAGTGTTGGAATCAGAACTTGGAATAAAAAAGAATAGGTCATTTTTAGCTCTGTAACCTTGATTAGTTATCCATACCTACTAAGCTTTAGTATCTTCTTCAGGGAAAAAATGGGACTAAATGAAGTAATTTATGTAAATACTTAGAGCATAGCAAAACAAAATTTATCATGTTTAAATATAGTTGCTGAGGAATAATGTTACTAACTTTGAAAAGGTCATGTCTGAGATAGTCTGAATTTCAAAAGTGAGCCTATTTAAATTTGATGTGTTCGGTAATAGGAAGCTCTGAAAGTTTTGTGAACTCGGAAAAAGATCACTTTTACAAAGAAAGATAAACAACATATTGGGAGGGAAAAACCTGTGACAAGAAGGAGAGAAATAACCCTTGAAATCACCCAGTATGAGATAAATTGTTTTAGTTCAAAATCAAGCTCCAGTGTTAAGCATACAACTTTGGGCAGATATAAATTCTGTATGTCTCAGTGAGACCTTCGTCATTCATTACAGTGTTTTAAGATTAATGAGTTAATCAATTAATTACATACAAATTGTTTAGTAGAGTTCCTAGCCTATTGTAAGAACTCAATGTTAACTTTATTTGTTGTTATTATTTTTATAAGACTATATTACTCATGTTGGCAAGAATGGAGAACACATAAAAAGAAGATATGTCAGAAGAAAAGTGTAAAAAATTTGATGGCTAATTCCATATGTCACATATGCGTTGATTACAACCCTGAATATGTGGAATATACTTTTCTAATACTGGTTGCTCCGTGTGGAAGAAATACCTCAGGCCTCTAGATTTTCACATTTCCATTGGACTAATTAAGGGAGATTATGCAAAATAACTGTAGTAATGGCTTTTTAACGTTTCAAGTAAGGAAAAAAAGGAACTGCTAAATATACTCCAAATCTTAGACTGACAAATGAAATAAAAAACTAAGTTCCAAATGAATTACAAGAAAAACACTAAATTTGCAGTTTAAAGATTTCTTTTCAGAACTAACTCATTCTTAATACTATGTAAGTTTTGTAAATTTAGCCTTACATTTTGATAATTCATTTTTCATTTTTCTCATCCATCAAGTAAGAATGAGACTCCTTAACTAAGAATTAATGAGCAAGATAAAATAGTGAATATGAAAACATTTCCTGAAATTTACTACAAAGTGTATAAATGTAAGATTAATCTTAGAACTTAAGAGTATCAAATAACCTGTTCAGAATCAGAATCATAACAAAAAATCATCTATTACCAAAAACATCTTGACAGATTTTTATCTTCTGTTTTAAATATATACTTATTTCCGTGTACTATAGATTAATATTTCCTCTTACTCTCTAAGCAAAAGTGTATTTCCCCAATGTACAGTGTTTCAGGAATAGGAATATATACGCAGAACTCAAACATCAAAATTACTCATGATTTCACCACTGGAGAGCTCTAAAGTTAAAATTCTGAAATATTTATTTCAGGTCTGTTTAAATATGTATAGGCAACAAACTAATCCTTAGAAAGATAGACAAAGATATGTTTTCTTAAATTAGTAAGCTGCTAATCATAACAATTTGATTCATGCTGTGTCTTGATCAAATTTGTTTTTTTTGTTTTTTTTGTTTTTTTTGTTTTTTTTTTGCGTCACCGGGGATTGAACTCAAGCCACTGAGCCAAACTCGCAGCCCTGGTTTTTTGAGTTGGGGTCGCTCTATGTAGCTCAGGCCAGCCTTGCCTTTGAGTTGTAGCCCAAGTTGGCCTCGAACTCACAACGCTCCTCCTACCTCAGCCTCCTGAGTTGATCAATCTTATAATAGATGAATATAGCATTATTTTATATGTTTGTATGTTAATAAATAAAATTCAGAACATTTATATATTACTTCTCTCCATCCACACTATGTAATATATAAAGTTCCATTTTTTAGAGATTTACTATTTTGTACATCTTGCTTTTTTCTATTTTCTTCTTATTAATGTGCTTATGAAATATTAGCATTTCAACTGGAAGCAATCAGGGGAGAAAACATTTTTCTGTGTTGCTTGCCAGCATGTAACAGTGAACTCTTTTATGTAGATTCTAAATCTTACAGTACTCTGAGGTCTTTGAAGTACCAGTGGGGTTCATATCATTCAGAGAAACTCAGCGAAGTAGTAATTTGAAGCAAATGAAAATATAAGTAACAAAACTTTTCCAGTTTTGCAGTCATCACATTTGTTTACTTTTCAACAAATTCACTTGATGACAGGTTAGGAAACCAAACCTGTGTCCTCCCTTGCCTTTTCTTTCTTTCCTGGGAGCACTATCTCAACCTGAAACTGTTTTGCCAATATTTAAATATTTGATAAGCATGACTTTCATTACTCAGGACACTCTAAATGGTTTAAGATGATTTAGATATAATTACAATTTTTTAAAAAAGTTAAACAATGTTCATGTATAATTTAGAGGGCCAGAATAGTTGAATTAGATTTTTTCACCATCTAATGGCTAAATTACTCATAATCATATGATTTCTTCTGTTATGTTGGCACAAAAGACACTGAGGATTCCTTCAGAGTGTTGTTAATCACATAAAGATAGCATTTCTCCAGAATTCCCATTTTTTTTGGGGGGGTTATAATATTACCAACTTTCACTTATTGAAAATAAATATTAATTGTGCACTCACTATGCCTTAGATACTGGTGGTTGAACAAAAACCAAATGGAAGGCCCTGAGCATAGGAAGCTTACCTTCAGAAAGACTGAGCAGTACATACACTACTTAGAAAACTTTACGCAATGTTTCAAGTCTTTGATATATTTATTATTTTGTAATAAGCAGTTCAATTGTCTTTCTTCATCCTGTTAATGAATAAATGTGTTAATCTTTAGGCTCATTTGTCAAACTTTTGTATTCTTATTTTAATGATCTATTATACTTTGCTAAAATTGCTACAGAGGAATTAAACTCTGAGATTTTTTTTGATCTCTTCACAAAAGTAGCCAAATTTTAATTACTCTAGTAGTAAATTGTCACTTATATTTTACATTCAACATGAAGTATATGGTGTCTTTGAAAAATATTTTATACACCTATCTCAGCAGTTTATTGTAATAAGATATATATGATAAAAAATTAGCATATTTTTGACAATGTAATGAATTTACTTCAGTAATAGTTATATATATTGACCAATCAACTAGGTTAGATTTTTTTCTCATTGTTTTCATTCAAAATTTATACTTTGCCTTTTGTTTTCCCCACTGTAATTGTATTTTTATATGTTTAGCATATCTTAAAATATTGTCGTCTTTCTTCCAGGAATTTGCTGCGCTAACAAAAGAATTAAATGCCTGCAGAGAACAACTTCTGGAAAAAGAAGAAGAAATTTCTGAACTTAAGGCTGAACGAAACAACACAAGAGTAAGTGTAAAGTAGTCTATTCTTGGAATTAAATCCATACATAGTTCAGTGCCTTATGTCCAGTATTCATGTAAAATTATAAGCATTTAGAAACTTCAGGAAAACTTTAAGCAGATGTCAATTTACAGTTACTTTAAAAAAGAAGGACATACTATGAAACTCAAAATGACAGGAAACCTAAATTATAGTCTTGGCTACCAAATCAGCGTGTTGCCTTAGAAAATATCCTCATTCCTTCTAGCCTTTACTTTATTGGACTTTAAAAAGAAGGAATGTATTTCAATAATGGATTTCAAACTTTTAAATGGTTGCATTGGAAGAGGAAAAATGCCTCAGGCTATGAAAGGGTAAAGAAGGAGACTGGGGAGAGAGTTAAGATTTTAGACAATGGAATTCTATGAGAATTTGATCATTTCATTCTCTAAAGTTTATTTAAAAAGGAAAGAAAACATGTTAAAAATGGAAAACCATTGAAACAGATCTCCACCAACTGAAAGAGGCCCACCATTCAAATTTTAGGAGGTCACCAAAGAGACTGAGTTTTGATATGCATTCTGATTTTATGAAATCTAATTTCATAGATGTTGCTACATCCTGCTCTAGGAACTCATATATCTTATTAGTTACATAACATGTCATGTAAATTTAGTATTCAGAATTTAATCAAAGTTGTTGTATTTTCTACTTTAGAAATTTTGCAAAGTACAAAAATTACCACATTACTCATGAGTGAGTGAAGTTTGTTTACTGAAGAAAAGTAGAAGTCACTTTTGCTTAGATATAAATTTCATTTAAATGTTAAGCAGATAAAAATATTTTAGCATCACAGTTTAACAAATTAATGCTAAGAAAATAAAGCATAGTTAATGGCCTATTCAATTTTACTTGGCTTCAGAGAGTAACATAAAATCATAGTTCTACAAAATGTGAACATGTGCCTCTAATAAGTGTACAAATTTTCTGTACAATGATTATATGATCAGATTTACTTTATGTCTTTATTCATCGGGGTCTTACCTTGTGGTAAAGACGGTTACTACAAGGGCAGTTCAGATCATGTTATAGGGTGTTAGATGAAATTACTTTTGATTCTCTCTCCCTCTCTGTGTTTCACTTTTGGTTTTTACCTTAACATTGTACTTTCATACAAATTTACAGCTTGTTTCTGTCATGAGATTTATTCTACCCTTATTTTATATTTTAATACTTTAGACGATGTAGTTCAGTAAAATCAAATGTAAAAGTAGGAGCAGGAACCTGAGAATGGAGGGAAACACATCTATCTATCTATCTATCTATCTATCTATCTATCTATCTATGTATCTATCTCTATTGAATTCTCACAAGTAAAACGCACCACTTTTTTAGTCATGTATGTGTTTATCCTTTGTATATTATTTTTTCAATAGCTCTTTACTCTTTTCTGCACCCTAATGAAGGAGATGTTATGATTATCTCCATTTTGTAAATGAAGTGAGCTCAGAAATTGTCAGTTAACATAGCAAAAGTCATACAGTAAAGAGCCGAGGAAGGATTTGAAAGGTAAAGACATCTAAATCCAGAGCCTGAGCCCCTGGCCATGAGTTCATCAGCAGGATTACTCAAGTTATATCCTAGAAAGAACTTGAAAGATTTACTGCAGCTTAGAGGACATTGCTTAAAAGTTATACACATGTAACTCCTACTTTCATGTGGGCTGTGTTAGTCCTTATTAACTATGACAAATTTCAGAAATCTAGGAGATTTGGTTCAGCATAAACATAATTTTCATCATGTTAAACGCCGTGAAGCCCACAAACATCTTTGGCTATTTCCCTATATAGGCCTCTTGGGTAATAGATCTCTTTATTTGTGTGAGTTACACTTGAAATACATATTCGGTAGTCATAGAGAGAAAAATATAAACTTCCTTTAGGACAACAGAAATTGAAGCTATCAATTTTAAGCATGAGTAACAGTTACCTTGAAAATGTGAATAACACTAAGGAACAATTTTCTACCTTCCTTAAAGCAGTCATATGAAGTATCTTTTGTGTTAGTATCAAGAAAATCAGACTTATGAAATTTTCCTTGTGTGAATTTCTGGTTATGTAACAGTTTCTTAAAATACATAGCCACCTCTGATCCTTCTCTACCTATTCCCCACGCCCCAATATCCAGGGTTGAAAATGAGACATATCTTTCCCCTTCCTTCAAAATATCCCCATCAAATTCGACTACATTTAAGTTTTCATTGTTTTGGTTCTTTCTCTTTCTATATGTTCTATATTTCATTACCATATAAGTGTACTTACTGGTCATGGAAAGAAAGCAACAAGCTTACATTTCCTTCACAACTAAAGAAAATGTGATTGGTGTTAAAATGTGAGAAAGCTTAAAATAGAATTCAATGTTCAAATTTCCAGGGTTCTGATAAACTTCTAGTCCCATATTTAGGAGTTAGCTAGCATACATTTTTGTGAGGTAAATAACATAAAAGTCATTCCACAAAGAGAACTCCTAAGTAGATATTCTCAATTGTGTTAATTTTGGGAATTTTCAAAAGGTCTTCCCTCATAATCAAAGTTGAGTGAATATCACTTCTCACAAAATAGAAGTTTCATGGGAGTTGAAGTTTATTTAATATATAGAGTAATAATAATGAAAATAGTATAGCTAGCTTTATTAAATGCTAAATGTTTTTCTAAATGTTTTACATGTTTAATTCACTATATTCTCACAACAATCTCTATTCCAGCATAACTAATGGGGAAATTAAAATACTAAGAGAACTACCAAAGTGACATAGCTTGCATGTGACACACCTAGTGATTCCAATTCTTGGTTTAATCGCAGGCTGTGTATTTAAGAAACCACATTCCTCTCTCATCCACAAGTCATCTCATATATAAAGTAATTGATTATGTTTAGGGAAGAGCAGAATTTGTGTAATCTAGCAGGTACCACTTATATGAAAGTAATGTATTTATTTTGATCTCAAAGTAGAAAATTATGATCATATTATTTTTATCACTATAGAAACATCCGATCCTCAGTTCAAAAATATAAATGAATGAACTAAATCAATGTAGATTCTAGAATTACTCTTGAATCATCCTAATATCATTCATATTTATACAAAAATATTTTTCAAAAACTATAGTAAATATTTATAGAAGCAGACAAGTTTTATTGTTTACTATTTCCATAGTGATAGAAATGTAGAAAAATTAAACAATTGACAGATAAATTAAATTTTTATAATGTTGTGAATCAAAAGCAATAAATGTCATTAATATATGAAAATTATGAAATAAATAATTATGAAATAATATTTTTCCTAAAACTACTGTTTTGATACTTAGGCAAGTTTTATTTATGAAAACTAACTTATTTCTGATTTATTTCTTTTCTTTTCTTTTCTTTTTGTTTGATACCAGGGATCAAACTTACAACCTCATGCTTGCCAGGAAGGTGCTTATACTGCTGAGCTAAATCCCCAGCCTGATTTATTTCAACATACTCCACTTGATCAGTAAAACTTATCATGTTTTGGCCAAATTGTATACATTAATTAAAAGATTAAAAAATGGGAATGTTAATGCAGTCATTATCTGTCAGTATCAAAATTGAGAATAATTTTTGTTGGAACTATTTAAATGTTTTTGTGGCTGAGGATTTCAAAATACGGTATAAGTCATTGATGATGTTTTCAAATGTAACTATTGTATGACTTTGGAAAAGAAGCTGTGGATTTGAGAGCCAATTTTAAAACCAATTATAAATAATAATACTGTGATTTAATCTCATAGATCATAAAACTAAGAGAAAGAATTAACTGCATTGGGAACGTTCTTGCCATGCCCTTACTTTTGTTTTGAGCCAAAAGAGTCATTTTAGTAAATGTTCAGATGGAATCAGGGATTTGCCATTAGAAAGAAAAACTTCTTATTCTTGACAAATCTATACCTATGCAAATTAGTAAATGCCTCCAAACCTGGTTCCTCAATGAGTAGAAAATATAACCTAATTCAGCCTAACAGGTCTAAGCAGATAGGGACCCTACATGTATATGTATATGTGTGCCTGCATATTTGTTTTTGAAAGCTCTAAGCTAACTACAATCCAAGAATGAACAAGATAGTACACACATCCTCCCAACAGCTATTTGAATGTGATAATCAAACAAGAGCATAGAAACATCAATTTTAAACAATATTTGAAGGTGATGATGTTGCGTGGGTTATGCATGAAAGCAAGCAATTCAAGGGTTTTCACTTTCATGTTAATGTTGTACTGTGTTATTCTATTAGAATAGGAAAACTAACTTCCAGGACAGGGTGTATTTTTTGCTATTTGCAATTGAAAATGCTGGCATACAAAGTTATGCTGAATTCATATTTAATAGGAATATGTGCAGTTTGGGAAACTCTTGAAACATCATAGTGAAATAAAGACCTAGATTATCCAGGATATTTTATTGGGCCAAATATGATCCAAAAATTCCAATTCTTAATGATTATGGAAGATGTGCCATACATCTCTGTGTGTGTTTGCACTTGCGCACACGATATGTATGTATACATACATAGTCCATGGTGCTTTGAAAGAATTCCAACATAAGACTGATGGCCATTTGCATGGTGCATGACTTTTTCTAATGATGTCAGTGTCATCAGCACCTTCTGAATCAGTTTTAAACATTAGACTAAAGATGTGACTC
>RJWM01038393.1:0-16770 GCA_004363535.1 Dasyprocta punctata | reverse complement strand
CTGAAAATCAAAAGAAATCCTTTGCCTGCTCCTTATCAGTTTGACTGTTTAAGCTAAATCATTTGGATTCCATCATTGAAACCAAAGTGCTCTCCCTCATCTGGTGGCCTCCTACTACCATTCGGCCTGACACTCCCTTAGGGAACTCTCTCCCCAGGCCACTCCAGGGTCCTCGCACTGCTGAGGCCCAAGTGAACATCTCCAGCCCTCATTTTCTTCCCAACCCCAGGCCCTGCAAGACCCCATTTCTCTAGACATCTCACAGATACGCCATGGGTGTGTCAAACCCAGTGCGATCACAGCCTTTCCTTCCTCTCTCCCCACACCTGCCCCATCCCTGAGTTCTTCGGGGGCGAATGACAGCAACTGCAGGAGTAAACACATCAGCCGTCCTATTTCCCACATCCAAATGATCACTAGGGCCTGAACATTTTGTCTAGTTTGAGATTCATAACTATATACTGTCCACAAGAAACATGCATTGAATACAAAGACACTTAGATTAAAAATAAAGACAGTTAAAATATATTATGCTAATCCTAATAAAAAGAAAGCTGGAATAGCTGTATTAATTTCAGAGCAATCAGACTCCCACTGTACTGAAGATTAACTTCCTAGAGAGGAAAATCATGGATACCATGTACGTGGCAGCCCAAGGAGGTCAGCGGCCTGAGCCGCGTCACCTGGAAAGTGGCTTTTTACCCTGCCCAGGTAAGATCAGGATAAGGCCATGAAATCACAGATCTCCGTCCTGTCCCATGTAACGGGCATGGGGCCTGGCTACCCTGCTGCCAAGAAGTCCACAACAGGTGACAGTGAAGACAAACAGACCCAGCCCTTCAGCTCTTGGCCCAGCCCTCCCAAAGACACCAGCCGCAGGGCAACCTGGTGAAGGAACGCTCCCAGGACGCTCTCTTCCCAGGATCAGGTTCTGTTCCCCTCCAGGGGGAGGATGTGGGCCAATCTGGCCAGGCACAGCTACACTGCTGCTGCACACGCACACCTGATGCTCACAGCTGGGCGGGGCGCGGTAGGGCTCCCTGTGGGTACCAGCAAGGCCCTGGCCTGTCCAGCTCCGTCTCAGCCCACTCGTTCCGACCTGGTCAGCTGCTCCCTTGCACCCTCCCTGACACAGATCCCCCAGGCTCTCAGGAGACCTTGTCCCAGCCCCCTTGGGCATTGAAATGCGTGGCTCGCATCTCTCCAGGAAACAGCTTTCTCTTTGTTCTTCCCGTCTTTTCAGGAAAGTTGTTAAACTGCTCAGAGACAACTTGGAAGAGCCGGCCCCCCAGCAGCCTTCCTTCGTCACAGAGACAGCCCTGAGAAACCCTCTGTCCCTTGCAGGACATCTGAGAAGCCCTGCTTCATTCTACAGATAACCCATGAGAGACTGCCTTCGTTTTACAAAGGCTCTCAGAGAAGCCCCTCTCCCACATAGAGACGTCCATGAGAAAGCCTCTTTCACGGCAGGGGTGGCTGATGACGTGCCCCATTCACAGAGAGAAAGCCCTTGAGGGGCTACCCTCCATTTCCCACAAATAGTCCTTTGAGAGCGTGAATTCACTGCTGCTGACAGTGCCGCTTGCAGAACTGGTCTGTGCCTCGGAAACTCTTCCTAGCTTGAGAACACCATTAGTCTTTCACCCCTTTTTGCGCTTTAGAATAAATTTAGTGCCGGTGCTTAGAAAATGTGCAGGACTTCCTGGTGTATATTTCCTTTGCTAACCTTTCCCCAGCTGGGCTGTGTTTTCTTCCCTTGATTTTCCTCTCACCTCAGTGTTTCATCTGTTTTGTTTTGATTATGTTGCATTATAGGAATACCTGTAAGCTTCTGCACATCGCTCTGTTTTGCTTGCTCTCTGAAGGGGAAACGGAGAGGTACATCTGCTCCTGCACGCCAATCTTTTGCATTGCACTGTGGTTCCTTTCTGCACCGCTACCTCTGTCTTCAAAGGCACCCAACAGAGTGGCCGCTCAGTCAGGCACTGTGCTGAAAATGTCCCTTAGTAGCTCATTAATGTTTTGGAGGGAGGGGGGATACCGGGAATCAAACTCAGGGCCTCAGGCTTGCCAGGCAGGCACTGCAGCACCGAGCAAAACCCCAGCCCCAGCAGCTCATTAATTTTAAGTACACAGCAACCTGCAAAGGAATTGATGAGGTCCCACTCCACAGATGAAGAAACTGAGGCTTGGTGCCTTACACTGGGTAGGTGGCTGAGTCAGGACCTGAATCGTGATTACTTCCAAAGTCCTTGCTTATTCTACCCCACCTCTCTCCTCAGCCTGATGTGCAAGACCTTGTAGGGCTTCACTGGGCACGACGGAAGCCACTCGCTGGACGTGTCTATTTAAGATTAATTTTAGTTAAAACCCACACTTCAACAGCTAACAATGGCCGCTGCTTTGGACAGTAAAGAATACTCCTGTCGTTTTGGAAAGTAATTGGTATTGTTTGAGTACAGCTTGTACCCTCTGAAACTCATGTAGAAATGTAACCTCACTGTGAGGTGTTAAGGAGGTGAGAAGTTGATCTGTCTGTGATGTTCACAGGTGGAGCCTTCAGCGGGGATCAGGATTAGATGAAGTCATCAGAGTGGAGCTCCCCATACTGAATCCCAGTGGCTTTATAAGAAGAGGGTGGCTGCCGGGTGCGGTGGTGCACGCCTGTAATCCCAGCACTCGGGAGGCTGAGGCAGGAAGATCTTTGCAAGTTCAAGACCAGCCCAAGACCAGCTTGAACTGTATAGCAAGACCCTGTCTCAAAAAAAAAAAAAAAAAAAAAAAGAAGAAGAAGAAGAAGGAGAAGAAGAAGAAGCAGGTGGCTGGGCGACACATATGTGAATCTTGTTTCTTGCCATGTGATGCCTTTGTCAGCAAGAAGGTCACCACCACGTGCAGCCCCTTATCTTGGGCCAGAACCAGGAGCCACAATGAACCTCTCTTCTTTGTAACTTACCCAGTCTATGACACTGTGCTATTAGCAACAGAAAACAGACTAACACAGTAATACAGCATCTAGCACCACGCTCCTACACCTGTACTTTGTTACCTTGGTACCAACAGTGTCCGAGCTGGATGGGCCCTCCTTTCCTCTGCATTTTGCAGATGCCGTTTCCTTGCCTAGAATAACCCTGGTCTCCACTACCATCATCAAGCCACCCTTTCCTTCAGAGCACACGTGGGGGTCTCTCCCCGCTCTACCACACCGTGCCCTTTCTGACTCCCGGTGTCCTGAGCTCTCTGTCCCAGGAGTTCACTCCGCCTCACCAGCTGGTGGTGAGGGAGCGTGATGCCCACTGCCTAAGGAGTGGAGGAGGTGACAAGAGTCTGGGAGGAAGCTGGATTGGAAACTGGACTTCGCCCCTCGCTTGATCGCTTCTAACTGTTCCATTCATGCACTTGGCACGCGTGTGCAGGGGACCTAGTCCTGAAGTCCAAGCCCAGGCCCTGGGGAGCTCAGAGGGAAGTGACCCTGTGCCAGTCACCTCACCCAATTTAATCTCTTCTGTGAAAAATATGCTACCATTCCTGCTCCTTTCCCTTGAACGACTTGTTACGCGAACTGTGTGAGAATGGCGGGGCCAGGCTGTGTACAATGAGAGCTCTGCAGCAGCTGAGGTAACAGGGACGCGTCCCCCTCTGCTGAGCCACCTCTCTACAGAGCCCCACACTGGGCAGCGGGCCCACGACAGACACCTACAGGGGAGTCCTCTGAGAGGTGTCAGCTGCGGGGCAGGCGGCAGGCACCCAGCAGGCCCAGGGAGACAGGGAAGTCTTCCTGCCCAAAGAGCTGCTGAGCAGAAAGATCCTTAACAAGATTTTGCTGTGGGGCTGAGTTCCAGAGCCACACTCAGAGGGTTGGCTTTCTTAGAACTAAAATCCTGAACAGAGGGCTGGGGAATACCTCGGCCTAACACACATGGGGTCTTGGGTTCCCTTCACAATACTGCGAAAAAGAAAATTGTAAAGTCTTGAACAAAGTTCAGGGATCTCATAGACTGCAATAAGTTCAAGTCCACAGTTACAAGGTGGAGCCCCACAGGACCTAGTTCCGGGACACACACACGCCCAGCCTTGGAGGTTTCGGGTGGTTCCTTCTCCTGCCGGCCGCCAGTCCCTCCTGACTTCTGTCCCAAATGTCCTCCTCTGTGAAATGGGTTACGGGGGACACAGGCCATGCCAGCAGCTCGAGGGACGTGGCCTTGGTGAGCCCACGGGCCACGTCTCTCCCCTCCACAACTCATTACCCCGGCGACTCACGCTGAGGGGACTCTAAGGCCGGGCCGCCAGCTCTGCCTCACACCAGGGCCCGGGTCTTTCAGTGGTGATCATGCACGGTTGGCCAAGGGCTCCTTTTCCTTCCTATGGGAACCTTAACTTTCACAGCCCGCGGGCTCTGAGTCCCTAAAATGGAGGCAATGCCACCAGAGTGCGGGGAGAACACGGTGCTCCAGCAAGTGTGGCACCACTGGCCCTGGTCACCTGTACCCAGGCTGACAGCGGCACCGCTTGATTCTGCAGTGAGGCCTCCAGCTGTGAGGAGGCTGCAGGTGGGGGGCGGGCAGCTCAGCAAGAGCATTCTCCTGTGCCAGCCTCTGCCTGCCCAAAACAGAGGGCCAGGGCAGCTTCGCCACCGCCGCCGCCTCCTCCTCCTCCTCCTCCTCCTCCACTTCCGGGGGGGACTGAGTTCCCAGCCGAGGTCTCCAGTTTCAGGGTCCCGAAGGGCATCTCTAGCCCTCTTCCCATAGGTCTACCCCACCGTGTTTCCAGCTCTGCACTTCCTAAGCTGCCTCCGGTCCATGCCATCATCCTCCTACCAGGAGATGAGCCCCTCCTCCCTTCCTCCCCTCTCCCAGCTGGAGGCGCTCCCCCGGGGCTGCTTACCTTGTCAGGATGGGATTCTGCTGACTCCCTCTCCCTCACCGGGGAGCTCCAGAAGGGCTGGAAAAGGAGCGGTGCCAGGGCTCCGGTGTGTCATGGAGCAAGGCGCAGAGTAAGAGGCGGAAGGGCCCCAGGAGGAAATGGCTGAGCACTCCAAGCCCACGTAATTTATTACAAGGACTTTGTCCTCAGTCTCCAGGCACATCCACTCCGCACGCCTGCTGCAGCCCAGCCAGCAGGGCCTCAGTCCGGTCTGCTCGGCAGCAGAGCAGCAGATGCCATCGGGGTCTGCAGCCTGCACACCTGCACCTGGCCACGGGCAAACCCATCTCAGCATCTTTCCTGGGGTCTCGGGACTCCAAGGCAGCCCACGGCAGGAGCTCCACTCCCACGCGTCTGAGGACTAACCAGGGGCTGTGGGATGAAATATAGTTCGTCTTCATGTCATGTCAATTGCTCCTAAAATTCTTCCTCAGTGGGTGGAGCGTTTTTGGTTATTAATAATCTATAATGAGCCTCTGATTACTGCTAATGAGGTGATTTAGGCTGGGGCCTCAGGAAGAGGCCAGGCATCAGAAAGACTAGATGAGTTTGAATCTTTGGCCCTGCTTAACTTCCCATTCAAATCTTGAACAGGATTAGATTAGCTTCCAGATAGTGGAAGTGGAACAGGTGCCAAAAGGCAGC
Source organism: Dasyprocta punctata (assembly GCA_004363535.1). NCBI lineage: Eukaryota > Metazoa > Chordata > Mammalia > Rodentia > Dasyproctidae > Dasyprocta > Dasyprocta punctata. Next base: position 11,202 of record RJWM01038393.1, on the reverse strand, counting down.
AACCAGAGAAGGTATGGAGGCCCTGCATCCCTTCACCTTACCTTGCCTAGGAATCTCTTCATCTGACTGCTCATCTGTGACCTTTAGAATAAAGTGGTTTATGTAGAAGATGATTTGGATGGCTCTCCTTGAATGCAGAACAATTACCTCTGCATTAGTTAAACCTGGCCCTATCTCCAGGTACTGATATGTACAGAGCTGGCTATTTCCTTCTCCTTCCAATTGACTCTAAGCAACGTAAATAGGACTAGGTACTGATATGGAATCCTTGAAGCCAGCCAACAGTTTCCTGTTTTCTTGCCTCGTGTCTCCCTGTAAACAGTTGAGCCTGGTGAGATGGCAGAGCCACACAGCTCCAGGACTGCCAGCTGGGTTCAGACCTCAAGATGAGAGGCTATGACTTCCCAGGGCACAAAAGTTCACATATCAGAAACTGAAGCGATGGTCTTGTAAACATTGAAATGCTACCTCAATTGTGTCATGCAGATTGGTCTCTCTGCACACCCTTCTCCCTGCATATTGCAGAGGTGCTTTCTGGTCTCTTAGCTAAGCCCAGCTCACAGACTCACATAATTCCTGCCATTCTCACCATCACTCATCCTCGAGCCACTCCCTTCTTTATAAGTTAATAAATTCTGGGTGAAGCCCTGGATCTAGGACTTTGTTCCGTGAATCCTCACTGGATCAGACTCAGGACCCCTTGGCTGCCCGTAACTATAAATAGGTCTTAGTGTCTTTATTTTTGCTGTGGGTTGCACCAGAGGTGGTAGACTGGAATGAACTCATCGGGATTCCGATAACATTTCAACGGGATTACAAATATAAACGTCCTGGTCCACAAGGAGGATGGGAAAAGGGATTACAATATTTGGATTGCAACAGGTAAGCATAAGCATTGCCCTGAGTTCTCTGAGCCTGTCCTTAATGGAAGCTGAGGAGGAAGGGGCAGTGGAGACTCCTGATTTGTAGCACACTGGTCAGAAGAACGGTGAAAATGAGTAGTTTGCAATTGTTGTCTGATGTGGGATCAGCTCGGGGGGACTGAGAACCCTTGAGCTGAGATCTAGCTCTAAATCCAGGTTGATAGTGCCAGGGTCAAGTTGAATTATAGGACACTTAGTTGGAGTCCACTGGAAAATTGTCTGGACTTCTGGTCACAGAAGAGTTCTGTATTGATTAAGAAAGTAAGGGGGGAAGTTTGTTTTTTATGTGGTGCACTCACACAGGAAATGCCTGGTGCAGTCAGGAAGTCTTTTTTTTTTTTTTTTTTTTTTTTTTTTGCAGCACCAAGGATCAAACTCACAACCTTGCACCTGCCAGACAGGCGCTTAAGCCACTGAGCCAAACTCCCGGCCCTAGTTTTTTGAGGCAGGGTCGCACTATGTAGCTCAGGTCGGCCTTGTGCTCGTGTTGTAGCCCAAGCCGGCCTCGAACTCACAACGCTCCGCCTACCTCAGCCTCCCGAGTGCTGGGATTAAAGGCGTGTGCCACCATGCCCGGCAGGAAGTCTTGTAATAGAGCCAAAGGCCTTTGGTGTAACTAGACTTCCAGGAGGATCCCAGGGAACAGAGGGCTGGTTTGGCCCAGGACTTGAATGCAGGGGTATTTGGGCTCTGGGGACATACAGACACTTCTGAATATGGGCTGCTGAAGTGAGCACATACGGATACTTTTGGAGGGAAGTGCATCTGGCAGTGTAATGTGGGCAGGGTCAAACCGAGGGGCAGGCAGTCAATGACTGTGCAGGAAAGAGAAGCCTGCTTATGAAGGCAGGCGATAGTCAGTGCACAGAGATGCCTGTCCGGCCACAGTCCTTTCCTGACTGAAGAGAGGACTCTGGTCCTCATAGCTGGCCTAACCAGAGTCAGTCCGTTTCTTCCCTCTGCCAAGACTTGGGATGCACTTGGACCCTGCAGGCAGAAATGTGGAAAGGAGCTGAGGTCAAGACAGGAAAGCAACAGGGACCAAGGGCTTCTCCTGGGGTGGACCAAGTTCTGCTGAGGGAGAAAAGGGAGAAGTCATTGAGCCTGAGGCAGAGACCAAGTGGGCCCAGAGAAAGGCAGAGACTCGATGCCCAAGACCACTTCCTGAGAGTGGCCTGGGCCTCTGCAGAGGCCCCACAGAATCCCTAGGCTTCTTCTACCCAATGCACCTTTTGTTGAAATGAATCAAAGACATTTCTTTACAACAAAACTGTAGGAGACAATTTGGGTGACTCCTCTTGAATGAAGAACAATTGCTTCAGCATTAGTTAAATTGAGTCTGGTTTTCATACACCGATACGTACAGAGCTGGCTATGGTAGTTACTTCTCCCTTCAACTGTCTATGAGCAATGCAAATAAGGCCAGCTGAGGTACTGATACGTAATCTTTAAGGCCAACCTGACAGCTTCCTGTTTCCTCACTCTGTGCTCCCTGTTAAACAATTGAACGCACAGGATGGCAGAGCCACTCAGCTTGAGGAAGGTCTACTGGGTACGAGCCTCAAAATAAAAGGCCGTGACTTCCCAGGGTACAAAAGTTTACATATCAGAAACTAAAGCAACAGCTTCCTAAAACCATTTAAATGCTACCCTAATTGAGTTATGCAGACTGGTCCTTCTGCATATCATTCTCCCTGCATATTGCAAAGATGCTTTTCTCCCTAGCTGGCTAGCCAGCTCAAGTTACTCACATAGTTCCTGCCATCCTCGCTGTCCCTCATCCTTGAACCACCCCCTTGTTCACAAGAAGATAAATTCTGGGAGAGGCCTTGGATCAGGGCCTTTGTCCTTATGTCCTCACTTGGACTGGACTTAGGACCCCTTGGCTGCCCATGACTTTGAGTATGTCTTGGTGTCTTTACTCTCACTGTGGGTTGCGCTGAAGATGGTAGAAGTAACTTGCTGGGACTCCAATAATGTTTCAGTGGGATTACCAATGTAACTTTCTAGATTGTTATATTGGAAAAGGGATTACAATACTTAGATTACAATATATGATATTTGGATTATAACAGAAACAGTCCAAGACGAGGAGAGGGAGCTGGGAGATGCAGTTGGGAGTTGCAGGATGCCTTGGAGAAGGTCACGGACTCTGAGCTGTTCAGCCCATCTCTGCTCCCCAGCCAGCCCTGCTTCTGAACTCCACCCTACTGTGACTAGCCTCCTGGCCCCTGAGCTCATACTTGCTTTTGTTACTGAGCCAGGACTACTTTGCCCATTGCATAACTACTGAAATCACAAGTTTGGCAAAAGAGAAAAGAGTTTATTCACAAGGCAGCCAATGGAGGATGCAGGGAAGCAAATCCCAAATCTACTTCCCAGAGGATGGGATGGGGGTGAAGGTGATTAGAGGCAGGGAAAGGGAAGTAATGGTGATTGTAAATGCGTAGCTAAACTTTCAGGCTCTTCATAGGATGCGAGAAAATGGTGGCAGCAGCATCGTCTTAGGCTGGAGTTCTGAACTCTCAGATATCAAAGGTGTCACTCATGGGACATTTGCTCAGGTCTAAGGAAAATGATGGTGGTCTCAACTTTTGAACTGGACAAAAGTGGCCCCTGGGTTCCTGAAAAACACCTTGAGCAACCATCGTTGCTATCATGCCCACACGTCAGAGATGTTAGCGATAACAAAGCTGATGGGGGGATCTAAGAGCATGTTGCTCAGCCACAGGACCTCTGAAACTGTTGATAAAAGCAAGCAAGTAAAAGTAAGTGAAATGAGTTAAATCTGGAGGGTTTATTTCCTTTTCCTCCCTGTTTCACTTTCAGGACTCTGTGCCGCTCATGGTTTCTCTGGTTTAGAAAACACCATCTCACTCCTCCAGGGTTAAACTCTCCTGACAGCACCCAGAGGTGGTGCGCCCGTACTCTGGGAGCCCGCGTGGTCCTGCATGGCCCCCTCCTACTGCCTTCAGACAAGAAACCAACTGACAGACACCCCTGCAAACCAAAACCACGGCCCCAGCCCGCCTTAAACAATGTTTGGTAGCAATTCATTTTACAGACCTACCAACTCCTCTCTCTCTGTCTCCCCTGACATTGTATCATTGTATCATTATGCTGCCTTAAATGTTTACCACCAGACTTTAAGACAACGCGATGGCCTGATGGTCTGTCACACAGGGGCTTCGTCGTTTGTACACCCACCCTCCCTGGAAGGACACCCAGAGGCGTCCAGTCCTTTGTTATCTATATGACACCAACTGCAGCGGACAAATCTGAGCTCTCAGCTTTGTTTTTTGTATTTTGTCATTACAGAAAGATCCAGAAGCGAGCTTACTAAACCAGTCGACTGGATGCAGAAGGAGACATCTGTTGGAACAGTTCTTTTGAAACCTCAACTTTCCATCACTGAGAGACCTCAGCCCTACAGATAAAGGGTGGCTCTCTCCCAGACTTGTGCTGCTTCCACAGTTCTCCCCAAGATGCAAATAATCTGCTAACCTTTAAAAATGTTTCCGAGATGAGCCAAAATGCAACCACGGGAAAACCTGTGGCTCCTCGCTTTCCTGTCTAATGACAGAGCCCACTGTAGAGCCACCCCAGCAACTGAGGCAGAGCCAGCCAGCAGTGCACGGGGCTCCCGCACTACATCACAGAGTAGCGTGAAGTCACTTGCTTCCTGGTGCTGCTGAGCTTTCCATGTAGCTTATTCCAGCCACGTTATCCTAACCCTGTACCATGGCACAGGTGCTAGCATGGGTCTCTGTAAGCCACTCTTCGACACATTTTAGAATTCTCCATTTCAAAAGGAGCCAGAATTTAACGTGTGTCCTCTGTGTTGGCCTCTTGTATCATCTCCTTCAATCCTCATCAAATCGCTACATGCAAGGGTGCTTATCTCATTCATAATATCAAAGTTAAAGTCCAAAAGGTTAAAAAAAAACACACACTGTGGGTCACAGGGCTCTAAGTGGCAGAGATAAGATGAGAACTGGTTCTCCTGACCCCGTGCCCAGCACTTATTGTACTGCTTTACATCATCCCAACCTTCAACCAAACCTGGGCTCCTCCTCCCTCATTTCCAACGATGGACGAAACATACTATTTTTAAAGTGTTATTTGAGATCCTATTGTAGAGATGTTTAGAGAAGAATTTTTCTTCAACTTGCTTGCTTGCCCAGCATCTGAAGGGTGACTCCCTTCTTGTTCTCTTGGTCTCTGAGGTGTGAGGGCTGAGGACTATCTGGGAAGAGAAGCAGGGCTGCCTGCTTCCCTAGAACCACAGATAGCACAGTCCAGAGTGCAGGTCATGGGGCGCACTCTACCGGGGGAGCTCAGCGTTTCGCAGCACTGCCCTGATGACGTATTGGATTGGGTTGCTCTTCCTTGCTGGGAGAGGAGGAGCTGTCTTAGATCAACATCTAGAATACGGAAAGAACTCAAAAACTTAGACCCCTCCAAATAAAGATGGGCAATTGAGATGAACAGACACTTCTCAGAAGTACGAATGCCCAATAAATAAATGAAAAAATATTCAACACCTCTGATCATTGGAGAAATGCAAATTAAAACTACACTGAGATATCATCTTACCCCAGAATTATTATTATTTAAAAAATCTAATAATAACTAATGCTGGCAAGGCTGTGGAGAAAAAGGAACTGTACTACATTGTTGGTGGGAGTGTAAACTGGTACAACCAGTACCATGGAAATCAGTGTGGAGATTCCTCAAAAAACTAAAAATAGAAATTCCATTTGATCTAGCTATTCCCTTTCTAGATACCTTCTCAAAACAGTCAAAATTACACATGTATACTCATGTTTATAGCAGCACAATTTATAATATATCTTTGAAAGAGTGTAGTGAGGTGAATAGATAAGGAAAATGTGGTATTTACAAGCAACGGAGTACTACTGTGACCGAATGAAAGGTAACTCGAGGCATTCTTAGGTAAATGGATACAACCCGATACTAGACTCTCCAGTGAAATAAACCAGACACACAAGTTCAAACATTGCATGGTGTCTCTTATATGAGGACTAAACACACATACACACATGTTTGTATATATTCAAACAAATAAAGAACAAAATAAAAGAGATATAAATAGGAAGTAGGGAGAAGTTCAAATACTTCCCCAAATTACATATCCTATTGTTTTAAAAATATTTCAGTATATAGGCTAATATGTTTCATTTATATTACTAGTTTATCAGTTCATTGAAAAGAAAGCTCTACATCATTGTTTCTTTTTCGTGAGAATCCTTTGGATTCACCTGTACTCTGAGGAACTACTTTGAAGATAATAGATAACTACTATTATTCTCTTATGTGGTTATGACATTTTGGTGTTTTTTTAATAAAAAAATTAAAGGGAGGAGCTGTCTTAGGTACTGAAGGACGTTCAGCAGCATCCGTGGCCTCACCCAGGGATGACAAAGCAAAATGTCTCCAGACATCATTATACCAAATGTCTCCTGGGTAACAAGGACCTCTGGTCACAATAGTGGTGCAGTCACCAGCAGTCCCAGGAACTTGGGAGGCTGAGGTGGCAGGATTGCAAGTTTGGGGTTATCTTAGACAACTTAGCAAAATAAAAAGGTCTGGGAAGGCCAGGGATATAGCTCAGAGGCGCAGGCTCAGTGACACAGCACCTGCCTGGCAAGTGTGAGGTTGTGAGTTCGATCCCCGGTACAAAAGAAAAAGATATCACCTCTGGTTGGGAGCTTATGTATACATCATAGGCCTGGGTGCAACGAAGGATGAAGGCTGGGGGAAAGAGGAGGCCAGCAAGGGGCAGAACAGATACCCTCCTGGAAGAGGTGACCTTGTCCTTGGCCCCCTTGAATGGCAGGAAGACATGGCACAGAGGGGAAGAGTGCGGGAGGGCGTCTGGACCTGTGCTTCTTAGAGAATCTTGCTTCCAACATACCAAGAAAATGACTCACGCAAACCAAGCTGCTTCATCTTCCTGGATCAGCAGATAGGTGCTCCTCGGCCAGGCGGGCCTGGGACACAAAGTCCTGCGGGGCCAGGTCATGTCCACAGTTCCAGCCCGGCAGGAACAGGCTCACTGCTGATGGTGTTTATCACCATGAACTAAACCAGCCAAATGGTGCTGAGGATGCTGATTATGACGATGATAACAGTCACCCAGCTCTTGGAAGGGATTAAAAGTGAGGAGCTAAGGCTTATTGGTAAGAGTTTCATTTCTGGGAAAAGGTGCGCTGAGATACCCCTGCTTACCCCTACTGGAGTGCTCCATGTACACCAAAGTCCTTTTCCTCCTGTTTCCACAGCTCGAATATTCTTCCCAGCCGCACTCAAAGTTCGGAGTAGCCATGGAATGAGGGTAACTGATCCACTTGCTGGTCTGTCTTCTGTTGCTGTAATTGAATACTTGAGATTGGGTAATTTTTAAAGAAGTTTGTCTTGGCTCACAGATCGGGAGCCTGGGAAGCAGGAGGGCACAGCAGTGCTGTCTGGCAAGCACTTCAAGTCATGGTGGAAGGCGAAAGAATAAGCAAGCACATGCAGAAGAGGCAAACCTCAGGGGCAGACTTGTTTCATAACCACGTGTTGTGGTGGGAAGGTGCCAACTCCTTTTATGGTTTTTTATTTTTTATTTATTTATTTATTTATTTTTTTGCGGCACCGGGGATTGAACTCACAACCTCGCACCTGCCAGACAGGCGCTTGAGCCACTGAGCCAAACTCCCGGCCCTGGTTTTTTGAAGCAGGGTAGCACTATGTAGCTCAGGCCGGCCTTGCGCTTGCGTTGTAGCCAACTCCTTTTATAAACCTACTTATCTTAAAAGCCCTATCTGCCAATACCACCACAAAAGCAATCAAAATGTCAACATGGATTTTAGAGGAGACAAACCATATTCAAAATGGAGCAACTACACTTCCAGGCTGAGTCACTGAAACTTTTTATGCCAACCTTCACTCTCTTTTCCCACCTACTGGCAGCCTGCAGAGCACCTGGCAGTGGATTCTGAACCCCAGGGGAACGGTCAACACAGAATGGAAAAAGCCATACCCCTCAACTGACTGCAAGGAGCACAGTGCTACTACCTTCATTGATGCCGCAGTCTATTGACAAGAGAAAGAAAGAAACTTCTATTGTACCACGCCACCAAAATTTGTTGTTGTTATAATAACAGCAATATAACTATATAGCAGGTAGTTATCCTACTGTGATTAAAATATGTGTGAAGTTTGCATTGTTGTGAAAAAATATTTGAGAAAATCAACTTAAAATAGGAAAGATTTATTTTGGCTCATGGGTTCAGAGGTTTCAGTCCATGGTCTCCTAGCCCGTTTGCTTTCAAATCTGCAGTAAGGCAGAAACAGAGTGGGGTAGAGGAAGCTGTTCACACCCCATGGTGGGAAGGATGCAAAAAGAGAGAATTTATTTTTATAACAAAGTCCTTCCACCGAAATCCTGTAAACTACAATCTGTGTATGGGTCATTCACTGGGTCAGAGTCCTCATAATCTGATCACCTCCCAAAAGCCCGACCTCTGAATACTGCTGCACTGGAGACCAATCCTTCAATTCAAGAGCTTCTGAGGGAACATTTCAGAGCCAAACCATGTAGATTAGGATCCCTCTTCCATTCAAACCTGCCTTGCTCTTCAAATACCAGGTCAAACAGCCTTTCCCGGGAAATCAGCCCTGGCCCTACAGTTCATTCTAGCCTCACATGCTAATTCCTATGGCATATGTCATGCACAACATATAATTCACTTCTTAGCATGCGTTTTTTTCAGATTAGGATTTCTTGGTGGATCGAAAACTTCTTAAAGACAGGAAATGCTCTGGCTTGAATGTAGTTTGTGCCCCAAAGGGTTAATGAGTTGCAGGCCTGGTCCCCAAGATGGTGGTGTTGAGGAGGTGGAGTCCTTAAGCAGTGGAGCCCAGTGAGAGGTTAGGTCATTGAGGGTGACTGCCACAGGCTCCTGGTTAGTCTTCGTGAGACCCCACCTTGCACCCTGCGGCCCCCTGTCTTGCTGTGCCATCTCTCACACTTGCTTCATCACGCCACACGCCGTAGGCCGTACCAGTGCGCAGCTGACCCCAGCACCACGCCCTCGAACCTCCAAAACTGAACTCAGCAGAGCTCTCTCCCTTGCGAGGTATTTAGTCTCACACAGATAGCAACAGATAACAGACTAATGTAGGAATCATGTGTTAGATTCTTTCGTATCTTCAGAGTAAATAAATAACAATAATACTAACATATATTATGTCCTATGAATCACTGGTTATACATATTAATGCAATTAATCTTCATAACAGCTCTGTGAGATGAATAATACTGTTATTCTCAATTTATAGATGTTGAAGGGAAGCTCAGACAGGTTCAAAAAACTTGCTCAAAATCACACAGCTAGTAAGTGACAGAGACAGAATTCAAACCCATAAACTTGAAAAATGAATGAGCATCCAGAAATTACATCAACCCAACCACAGTTGCTTCAGGAGGATTAACTTACAGGTCCAGCATAACTTCAGGCCCTTTGTGGTCAGGGACCAGCCTTGTCCATCTCATCTACTCTAGTGTGTGAGAACCAGGAACAGAGGAGCTGCCACCCTGCTGTTAACCAAGGTTGCTGTAGGCTAGCTGGAAGCTAAGTGGGCAGGGCAGGGCAGGCAGGGCAAGAAAGGAAAGGAAGGGAGAGGATTTGCTCTTGGTCCTAGTACGTATTTATCATCCAGAGTGGTGGAAAGGTGTCAAACTGTCCATGAAAACACCGCTCCTTTGAAGTAGTTTGAATAATTTTTATTTCTGCATAATCTCTCAAAGTAGATAATAACCTCCTGCTATTTCTAAATTTTCTCTTAATTATCTTCCTACATTTGTAGTTCCTGAGAAACCTAGCTCTCCAAACTGTCTTCAAATAAGACTGGTGGAGCCAGAAGGACACTCTGGGCGTCAAGGTGACCACCATGGAACCTGTCTCTGACCCATCAGTCAGTCATGTGCCCAGTGACCATTTACTGAGCCCTGTTCCACTGCAAACCATCATGAGGAGCCAGGGAGATGGAGGAGATCCACATTTAATCTTTACCCCTGGGTGCTCTCATGCTTAGGGCTCATGGGAAGATTTCTCAGGGAATCATGGAAAATTTAATCAGACAATTCTGTATCTCTTGTGGGCTGGACTTGTGGTTCATTTCCAGAGTAGAGTTTGGAAGGAGAAACATAGTTAACTTCATCTTGCTGAAAACCAGATGACACTATCAAGTGTCATAGGGTGAATGTGTCCCTTCCCCAATTTATATATTAAAGCCCTCACCTCCAGGGCCTTCGAACATCAATGTATTTGGAGATAATTTAATCAGGTGGTTAAGGTCAAACGAGGTTAGGGGAGTGGGCCCTGATTCAGTCTTATTGGTGTCTTTATGAGAAGAGACTGGGACACAAACACACACAGACCCTGGGGAGGCACAGGGAGAAGGTGCCCCTCTACACAAGAAGGAGAGAGGCCTCAAAAGAAGCCAGCCTTGCTCACATACTGACCTTAGACTTCCAGTCTCTAGAAATAAATTTCTATCCTCAAGTCCCCCGGCGTTTGGTATTTCTTGTGGCAGCACTAGCAGACCAGCACACCAAATGATCAAATTTAACATCTTCTATGACAAGTCATCAGGATAAACAAGGTAAGTTGGATAAACTTTGTAGACTAGAAAAGACTAAGGAGACATGATGATTAAATGCAATGTTGTAGCCCAGAAGAGATCCTGGGACAGAATAAAGATACTAATAGAAAACTGTTGAAATCTAAATAATGTCTAGAGTTCTACTACTAGTATATACCGATGTTGATTTCTTAACTTTGACAAATATAATGAAGAATGGTATTGTAAGAAGTTAATGTTGAAGGTAACTTGATGAGGAACGTACAGAAACTTTCTGAAATTTCTGTAGATTTTTCTGTAAATCTAAAATTACTCCAAAGTAAAAAATGCATTAAAGAATCTATCCAGACACAGTGGTTCACAATTGTAAACCTAGATATGATGCAAGACAATCACTTGAGCACAGGAATTAACAGCAAGCGACATATAATTGCCTGTCTCCTAAAGGTCTGACATTTACAGATTGTAATCCCAGGGAAAAGTTACTGAAATTCTTGCAAGTAAATTACAATCTACCACTTTCAATGCAACCCACAGTGAGAAAAAAGAGACAGAGACATGTGCAATTGTGGGGAGCCAAGGGGTCCTAAACCCAATTAGAATGTAGCAGAAAATGCCCCCCCAA
>RJWM01038392.1:0-16770 GCA_004363535.1 Dasyprocta punctata | reverse complement strand
CAGAGGGATAACTTTGTAATAGCAACAGCACTTGTACTGTTTTGCAGAAGTTTTCATATCTTCCTGTCCCAATTACTAAATTCTAAATTTCTTATAATACCTTAGTTGCTTTTTAGAATCTTATCAGACAAACTTCTGAATCAAAATCTTTTCTTTTCATTTTTCCACTTCCTTTACATTCTTCCTTACAATATATGAATAAATTGCTCCACATCTACTTCAGGAAGCTGCCAAAATTCTGCCCTCTCAGTCAATACTTTAGTAACAGCTACACTTAAAATTGATCTCTCATAAAATATATAATTGGTTCCCTATCCTCTTTTTTGACATCAGTTTTTCATAATTGCATTTATAGTCAACTAATATACACTTCATTTATATTCTGCCTCATCCAAGTAGAATATAGCATTCAGGAAATCAGGGAGTCTGTCAGTTTTATTCATTGCCATATCCCCAGTGCCTACAGGAGTTTCTGCTGCATAATGAACAATTTCAAAAGAAGGAAAGAGTGGATGAACTGTATTTATAAGGAAGATAAAACTCACATATTCCAAATAAATATCAGATTATTTCCATTCTAGATATTTTTCTAAAAGATTATTCAGTTCTTTTTTGAGAGTTGCTAATATGAACAATATGATGAAAGGTGAATCAAAATTTGGCAACAATTTACAAAGAAAATAGCAGTAATGAATGAAGTTTATTCACATATGTTTGTGAAAGATAGGTGTACATAAGTTTGGATTTGGCTTTACATAAAGCTGAATATGTTCTGATGATTTTGAAAATCGTCAAAGAAACAAAAAATTTATGTGGGGAGCTGCTTCCCTTAATTTTCCAGTAAAATCAAGAACCTATCACAAGCAAATAAAAGAAGTGACTTCAGTAGGTATAAAATCAAACATATACCTTAAAGGTTTGCTAAACATTAAAAAATTACACTAAAACTTTTAGAAACATAAGATATGATAGTATGATTCATTTTCTTACTAACTTACTGCTCAGCAATTCTCTTAAACACATACACACCCAGGTGCACGTGACTATTTTAGCCAATTGCAAGTGAAATTATTATTTTCATCTTTGGTAAACTTTGTCTGTTTAAATAATAAATTTACTACTTTTCTACATCCAAATTTCACAAACCCTTCAAATGCATGTTTAATGATTACATATAAATTATATTACTTTGATATAGCACTAGTAATAAAGATGTAAACATAGAATTTTACCCACTCATTTGAATTACAGTTTATAAATATTATTGAAGAAATATTAGGTTACAATTTCATTTTCTGGTATCAATATGGAATGATATTTACTTTTCCTTATATAAAATAAAATATAAAATAATTTTTATTATATAGAAAACTAAAAAGTAATTCAACAGCCTGACACCTGGAAAAACTGAACTTTGTAAAAACAGTAGATATGAAAGCATCATGGTGGTAAAATTTGAAAATTTAAGTGAATCAAATATTTCATAGAATTTGTAAGCCACAATCATAAAGATTGTATGAATAAAATATTAAAGGAAGATTAAAAACCAGAAATTTTAATTGTTCTACATTGAAAATTGATTAAATTAATCTAGTTTAATTATGTTATAGAAAACAATCATATTAGAAAAAATTAAAATAACTGCTTTCACTTTATAATGTTAACTTAGGTATAATATTGTAAACATTAAACTGTAAAGTAACATTAGAGCCATATAATGATTCTAAAACAACTTAATATTAAATCTCTTTTGAGCTTATCAGAGGACTGAAGTCCCAGTTACCAAGCAACCTTAGGCAAGAGGGGTTCTTTCGGGAGAGAAGGAGCATGAAGACTAACTCACCTGGAGAATCAGGAGAAAGCACCTCAGTCCAAACAGGTAAGAAGAGTTGAACTCTGTAAGAGATTGCTAAATGTTCAGCAAGAGGTACTGAGACAGCAGAGAAACTTCAGGTGTTATATAATCAGTGGGAAAAAGTATCCACTTGCAAATTCTTCTCTATGAACAGCTGGGTGGCCATAGGAAATACTGTTGGTGGGAAAGAGGCTGAAGAGAGTCTTCCTGATCAGCCAAGTCTAGACAGTGGAGCAGTCACCAGCACAGGAAATAATGGACACCCACGGAAACCCTAAAAAATAAAACCGTAAGCCATCAAGAAAAAGAGAGAATTTTGGTGTCACCAGAGTACATTTAAGACTTATTGCAGCTGCAATAAATGTGAGAAAAAATCTAATTTTGAAATAAAGATTAAGATTATGAGAATATAAAACACAATAGTCAAAATGTGTTCAAAACAAAGAAACAGTGCTTAAAAGATATCGTATAGCAATATCATGCTTCTACTAGGAAATAAGCAAGTTCCTGTATTATAGGAGCTACAATTATTTCATAATAAATTTAAAAAGGAAAGTAAATAAATCTATACACAATAGAAAAAACAATGAAGGTAAGTGAAAAGATTATGACCATGAAACTAGACAAATTTTGGGTCAATGACACTGAAAATTAGAACTTTGAAAATAAGACTTGCAATGTTTTTTGTGAAAAATATGAAATAGAATCACTGCACATATTGCAAATATTAAAATTACGATATACAAAAACTTTGATTTTTTTATTTTAAAGAGAAAAAGGATATACAGAATTTTAAAACAGGTTGATAGTAGAGTAACAATAATTAATGCATTGCATGTTGTTATCTTCATAGTACTTACAGTAAAAACAGGTATGGAACATTGTCCAAGTAATATTAACACAAACCTTTACTTCTGATTAACTAAGGGAAACTAGCTGTATAATTATCTTAACTATTTCATGTTCATATGTATTATTTTTCCCTTTTCCCTTCCTTCCTTTCTTTCTCCCATCCCAGTTTCTCTTTCCTTTTGAACAGTTTCTTCCCAATTCATAATATCAGTTGTACATTTTGGATATTATTTACTCATTCATCTTCTCACATTAGTGAGACAACACAATGTTTGCACATTGGTTTATTTCGATTATGAATATGGTCTTAAGTAGCACTCATGTACCTATAAATATCTAAAGTTTATTCTTCTTTATGATTGAATAGTAGTACTCACTTATGAAAAAGAGCACCTTTTTTAGCCATTCCTCAGTTGATGGACATTTGTGTTGTTTCCAAGATTTAGCTATTACAAATCGTGCTACTATTAACATGGGTGCACATATATCACATCACATGATTTTTTAATTCTTCTGAGAAAATATCCAAAAGGGGAATAGCTGGCTCTAACATGACCTCTAATTCTAGCTTTCTGAGAAACTTTCATACTGATTTCCACAGTGGTTACCAGTCTACTCTCCCACCAACAGTGGAGAAGAGTTTCTTTTTCTCCATAGTCTCTTCAGCCATAGACCAATATCCCTCAGGAATAGACTGAAGGGACAAAAACACAAATTTAATCTGACAATATATTATAAGAGCAGTATGTCATGACCAATTAGTTATTATCCTGCAAATGATATATTATTGCAATATTGTAAAAATATCAATTTAGATCAAAACAGAGAGCCAGAGGAGGAAAGAAAAAATGATAATTTTAGTAGGTATAGAGAAAGGCATTTCATAAACTATAATATGTATTCTTAGTTCTTTAACCATCTCAGAAAAAAATAGAGCTTTCTCTAAATATCAAAAGTAAAAAACAGCACTTAGGTAGAAAGAAAAGAAATAAAACTATTTGCTGATGATATAGTTTTGCACAAAAAATCCTAAGGGATTTATGAAACACATAAACAATGATTTGTGAGATTACATCATTAAAGATTACAATGAAAAGTCATTTCTTTTTTCTTAATAAGAAAAATTAAAAATTTTGACCTAAAAATTATAAAAAATATATCCAAAGTAGATTGTGGTTTAAATTTAAGACCTAAATTTGTCAAGACTCTAAAAGAAAACATTAAAAAAATATTTTTTAGGGAAAACACCAAGAATGCTATTCACCAGAGAAAACCTGGTAAGACAGACTTCTTTAAAACTTCAATATTTGAAGACAGTTGTTCTTTGAAAGACACTGATAAGAAAATAAAAATGCATGTACTGGAAAGAAATATTTGCAAAGTATATATTTGCTAATTCATATATGCAATATAAAACTAAATTTTAGAACACAATGATAAGAACAAGTACACATATATACACAAAGCCCAAAGAAAGTATTCACTCTAAAATCACAGTTTAATATAATATTCTGTTATATATTTTTTCAACCCTGTCTAGGCAGTGGGTAAGAAGGTTAACATATCCTTAAAGGAATATGGAAGTGTATGTTCTTGTCTGTTTCTTATGAGTACTGTTCCATATTGTCTTGGTTACTTTTCTCTTGTTGCTGAGACAGAATACCTGACACCCAAAATTATGGAATAAAAGGTTTATTTCTTATAGTTCTTGGAGGTTTCAATCAATATTCAGCTGGTTGCAAGGCAGGGCAGTGTGGCAGAGCAGCCACTCATGGCAACCACCAAACAGCAAAGTGCATGAACCAGAGAGAGAGAGAGAAACACCTTCCTCTCACCCTTACACTGTATGTCGACTCCACCCCTGGGCAGGTCAGCACTCACACCACCACCCAGCGCTAGATAACAAACCAATCACGAACACCAGACTCAGTTATGTTCATGTCATGATTACATGAGACTTGGCAGGCACACAGGACCATACGCACAGAACATAGGAATCCTCTTTTTGTAAGGATAGAAAACCATGCATTCACAACATTGCTGTTATGTTTCCCATATTTTTCTGTATTAATCTTCTCTAGCAAATAGACCATATCAAGCAGGTGCAACTGGGACTATCCTTTGTTGTGATAGAGTACAGGACCATCATCTTGAAGTACCCATCTGATTTATAGCTCTTGGACGGAGACCCAACTGGTAAATTAAAGGACTACGTTTATCTTTGCAATCTGTAGACCCCTTGAGATGGTTATTGCCATGGTCCAGCTGGGCTAGGTCCACAGAGACCCCAAAGGTGGGTTGAGCGTCGGCGCATGGAGAACAGACACACAAACAGCTCAAAGACTGCTTGAATCTGCTTCGTTTATTGTTTCTACTACTACAACTACCATTACTATTACTACTACTTTTGCAAGCTCTAACAGAATAATACACACTTTCTTTTTTGGCCAGGGTTGAAAGTTTAGATGAAAGAATGAACAGGTGTCTCTATGGTTACATGGTTTCTATGGTTACATGATTCGTCAGCATAGGCAGAAAGTTTTAAATTTAAAGACCTTGAATCGTGTTTTTGTTATTAATAAATGCTCCATTGTGGTAGCCTAGCTAAAAACCTGCAAAACACCAGACCATATTCAGTCGTGATTTAGCCCCCCTATCTCCCTATGATGTTCTTGTAGCTGCAATGATGTGCTATCTACCCTGTCTCCTCAAAACATAGTAGCATATTGGCCTCTCTGTATAGAGGTTCCCAGACAGCCCCAGACAGCTGGTCATTACTATTATCATTAAAGGCTCCCAAACTTCTAATATAACCTTGATCTTGGTCTGACTCAATGTCAGATAGTTACACCATTTGTAGAAAAACATTTTATAAACTATCCCTTTGTTCTTAGGGAGTTTCTGTACTTTGTTTATTAATTTTGTGCATGAAAAAAAAAGGAAAGAAATTCTCCAAACTGTGTCAGAGCACAAATTAACACAATAGTTCCCAAGAAGCATTAACCCACTCCACAAAGCCAATTTTTATACTACGACCTTTTCTCAGAAGACACTCTCCGTATTTGGACCTTGTCAACAGAACACGGGTCTATCTTTTTTCATGCTTGAACTTTGTCAACAGAACATGAGTAGAAAAGGGCACGGCAGGTTATGGTTTATACCTTGTTGTTACTCCAAAGACTAATGCTTTCTGGTGTTCTCTGAAGTCTGCATTTCTTAGCCCATAGAAAATGGTGAATTCTGCAAGAGTTCCTGTGGAATACTGTCATTGGTAGATTTTCTGACCTTTCGAGATTTTTTTTACTGTCATTTCCACATCTCTGGAATCTTTTTTTTTTTTTTTACTTTTTTTCCTACTTGGCATAGAAATTCTAGCATTCAACCATACTTAATATGAGCCATCAATTTTTTGTGTGTTTGAAGGAGAAATCCTAATAGCAAGTTTGGAATATTTTCTGGAATTCTAGGAGCCTGAAGATAAACAAATGAATGAAACTTTCCTTATCTCATCAGATAATCCAGCACTTTTGATCAGTCACTTTAAGAATCTGGTTCCATGCTTGTTCCCCAGAATCATTCACACATATTGCAGCTACATCTTTCTGCCTCCTTGAGATTTTGTTCCAGCTATCTCTTATTGAGCTCCGCATGTGCATAACTATATGCCTGTAAACTTGAAATTGGAGATGAGAGTGCAGGTCTTAATGAGAGCACACTGTCTTCAAGTCAAAGAAGTAGTGCTAATGAGGAGGGACACACCACTTCTTCCTTCTCAGAAGTTTCAGAGATAGTGGGCAATTAAAAATGTCTTTGAGCATTATGAAATGTTCCTATTCTCCTCTGATTACAAGTAGGGCCCTAATCTTGCTCCAACAGACATCTTTGGTTTTATGTAATATAATGTACTCTAGAATGTAGTAGCTGTATTAGGTTCTGGGCCTGCTTCTTAGTTTCCCTGCAGGAAGAAAGAAATTCTTTTGTAAACTGCAGGGGACTCTCTGACATTGACATTTAGTTTTCAATTGCTCACTAATTCCTAGAGCCTTTTTTCATCTTTATCTTGGTGGCAATGGCCCTTGGCAATAGCTTCCCAAATTCACTGTCTTCTTTATTATTCTTTGTCTATATTTTTTAAAAAGGACAAATTATACCAGCTAATGTCTCCCTTCTAACAGTACACCATCCTAATTCAGCATCAGTGACAGCTTAACAACTGAACTGCCACCTTCAGCCTGGAGACATTATCTGAGCTCACCTACCTCTTACTAAGTGGCAAGGCAAAAAGTGACTCAGCTTTACAATTCCATTTTATCATTCACTTTTATGGGCTATTCCTTACACCACAAGTTACAGATTGTTTTTTTTTTCTAGAAGCAGAAACTGAAATTAAATGATTAAGAATTTTTAAGGTAGTAATTTTTGTGGAGAGGAGTTAGAGAAAACAAAACTATGCAGAACAAAAAGTCTAACTATGTTGTTGAGCTAAGAAAGCCACATCCAACTCCATTAAAAGCTATGCCATGTAGCCAGGTGTGGTGGCGCATGCCTTTAATCCTAGCACTCAGGAGGCTGAGGTAGGAGGAGCATTATGAGTTCAAGACCAGTTTGGGTTACAAGGAGAGCGCAAGGCCGGCCTGAGCTACATAGTGCAACCCTGCCTCAAAAAACTAGGGCTGGGAGTTTGGCTCAGTGGCTTAAGCACCTGTCTGGCAAGCGTGAGGCTGTGAGTTCAATCCCCTGTGCCACCAAAAAAAAAAAGCTATGACATTTAAGCGGCCCATCAGATGTGTCCTGTGTTAGACTAAAATGGCTTTTTAAGTCCCAGTCATCATAAACCATCACACATGGGTCATTTTGGATAGGACATGCTCTTGGGAAAAGCGGTTCTCTTTAGCTAAGGTCAAAAACCTGACATCTGGAGGCTGCAGCTGGCTTCCTTAAAGTGTGATCTAGACTGTTCATATCTATGTCCACCATGTTCTTTCACATATATATATCTTGGTGCACTTAGGGGTCAAAACTGCAGAAATCATAGAAACTAAAAGATTCTGAAAATTAATCTGAGGGTCATGTAGGGCTCCTCTCACTTTACTGGTTCTGGGCACTTCATGGGATGTAGATGGTCATGCTGTTTTTTGTTTTGTTTTGTTTTTTTCTCATTTTTCTTTATTTGTGTTTTTATGAAATGTGTCATGGAATGTCTTTGGCTCAACCCAGGATTTCCACCTTCCGTCTAGCAGGTAATTCAGTGACTGACTGTGTCACACAGAAGCTTTCTGAGTCTCTCCCCAGTACCCATCCTACCCTGCTTACCACATGCCTTTGCTACAGCTTCATTCTGCAGTGAGTCAATACTTTGGGAGTTGTCCTTGGCAGAAACAGCTTTGCTTCCCTTCCTTTTGCCAGGCATCTCAATACTATCTTTAGTATTGAGATGCCTGGCAAAAGGAAGGGAAGCAAAGCTGGACCTCTGTGATTAAGATGTTAACTGCTAACTCATCTATTTTTAAATTTAGAGAACCCAGAACATCTGGTGACCTCAGATAATATTATAATATTTAGCACCTCTCCTAATTCTTTAATCCTGTGCATCAACTGACTCAAAGCATGCAAATTGCTGTGATGCTTAACTTGCAGAAAAGTTAAACGCTTGTAACTAGCCCCTGGAAACCAAGGTTGGTTGTAATCTTCCAGTCAAATGTGGGAGGAGACACGGAAGACAGAGACTTCATTCAGCTTATACTCTTCCTATGCACCTTTCTCTGTACTTCCTTCCCCACCTTATAAAAGACCTTGATGTCTTAGTTCCCTAAGATGAAGCTTTTGGGACAAGAATCTCTCCATTTTCTCTAGTTCAGTCATTGAAAAAACTAGATTTCTTTCCCACCAGCTCCTACCTCTTGAGTATTGGGTTTTGAATGGTGAGCAAAGAGAACTGAGGTATAGCAAATATTGTTTTTATCACCTGCAAAGTCCTTGGAATTATCAAATTTTCTGCCTTAAAATTTCAATTTCTCTGACATTTTCTCACTTAAATGTTGTGCAGGGACACTATTCTATGCTCGCTAAATATTCTTATTGCTCCACTTTAATTTTAAATTTTTCAGTATTCTAGGCTATGTTAGTTCTGCCCTATTAAGTATAAGTTGAAAGAACCCGAGTCCCTCAAAAAAATGCAGTATCAAAAACTCATCTAGAATTCTCCAAAATGTCTCTTCTACCAAATTAATTGAGGAAGCTATACACTTCCAGTGATAGAGACTTCATTAATCATCTCTGGATAACTTACCACTCAGAGATACCAAGGTGGTAATCACAAAGCATAAGTGAAAAATAAATCTCTGTTCCATTGAGTCACTGATACATGGTGTTTATTTCTTATGGTAGTCTAGTGTTAATATAGAATATTATAAAGAAATTGATTGGACTGGGAAAATTAAATTGTAAAACTTGCAAATGTAGTGTTACATACCTGTAATCCCAGAACTCTGGGAGGCTGAGGCAAAAGAATCAGAAGTCTGAGTCCAGACTGGGTAAGTTTGCAACTTAGAAAGACTCTCTCAATTTTTTTTAATTGAAAAAGATAAAAGGGGTTAAATCCTCCATACTGAAAAAAATCACAAAACTTCATTTTGCCAACTATTATAGTGTAGCTGAGTCTCAAAATGACAAAGGTAATGGAATATCTTGGGAATTAGGCAGCTCATAATGTATCTCCTTCTGGTTGGAGATTGGGGAGAGCCCATATTCTCAATACTGCCTTCAATATATTTAGTACTCACATTGATAAATTCTGATTCTGCTCTAAAAGGCAAAACTTCCATACTAAACAACTGACCTTGAGTAAATTTTGAAGAATGCCTAATGTACACATAGTAGGGTTTTAAGTATTATGACTTTACATTTTTGAAGCTGAAGATTAAGGGAGATCCAGAATATGCTCATAATCTCTGTGCCTGAGACCAATCAAAGAATACTCTCTTCAATTCTTCTTCAAAGAGCTCAAGACACCCCACATCTGATATCATCCCTAGGAGCGGGAAATATAAAACATTTCCACCATTAACTTTTGGCCACTGTGATCTGTCTTTTACAGTGGTCTGCTTGCATACCATAAAGTGTGCCTCTTTTCTTATTTTTAATTGACCTTCCCTAGCTCTTGGGAAAATATTTCTTTGCCAATTTTAATAAATGTAAAACCTCACTATCTCTTGTTCTTACCCTATGCAACTCTTTGCTCAGGTCAAGCAGAACCTTGAAAGAATCTCTAGAAGGAGTCCCTAGAAATCCAGAACCCAGTAACATTTTCTAGACTTAAATTCCAAGAGAAGGGAATATTTTGCTGATTTGATTTGAAAGTTATGACTCAGCACCTAGAATACCCCCTAATACAAAAGAAGCATTCAATCTACATCTATTAAATGGATGAATGAATGAATGAATGAATGAACAAATGAACAAAATGCCCATCCTAGTCTGTGAATCTTATGATTCTACTGAAAAGTATTTTCTACTTTTAAGCTTAAATGTCATGAAAAGCTGGAAGGCAACAAGATTACAGTGCTGCAAGCTAATTCTATAATTCTGATTAAAAAAAATCTTTCCAGAAGGCCCCGGCACCATATGCCTGGGACTCGCCTAGGTTTGCCCTGTGCTCCAGAGGCTCTGAACTCCTCACAGCCAGACACAAGGTCTGGGTGGTGCCACACTCCGGGGTGTGCTCTGTCTAGCCTCCTGAGTCCCAGAGATTACAAACTCCACCCAGCCAGGTTCAAGGTCCAGTGACACACCCCAGAGATGTGTCTCTACTAGCCACCTGGGTTGTGGGGGTTCTGAACGCTACACAGCCAGGTTCTAGACCCTGGCAACAAGCTCCAGGGGTGTGACCCTACTAACTACAGGGAGGATACAAACTTTTTCCTGCCCAGCGCCCCAGAGTAACCCCACAAAATTCATCAGGGGAACATGCAGCCAGCCTCACAGATCACAGAACACAAGGGTACAGTGCCATAATCTGGGTGTGTGCCATGCCTAGCCACAGGGATATTGGAGGATTGAAGCTCTACCCAGCATAGTGCTCCAGTGCAATCCACCTGAAGACTGCCTGCCCAGCCACACAGGTCCCAGAAGAAAATGACAAAATGAAAGAGCAAGAAGCAGTCTCAATCCCCCAGCCCACTGAGAACAAACTCAAAAGACACTGAAGTGGAAGACACTGGGAATCACACAAGTGAACCTTCTGAAATAATATCAAATGAAGTAACGAAACAACTCCATGAAGCTATAGAGAAACTCAAATCAGAAATACTCTCTCAGCTAAAAATTGAAATGACATTCATTATGAAAGAAATGCTGTATGTATCTAAAGAAGATCAAGATAAAAAATAGAAGAACATAAGAAAATGATGGAAACTTTGAGTGAACAGTATAAGACACAAATAGAAGGCATGAAACAGACTCAAAGGGAAATTCAGGAAATGAAAAATTCCATGGAAAGTTGGCAAAACCGCTTAAATGAAGCTGAAGATAGAATCTCAGACCTCGAAGACAGCATGGAAGCTTATGATCATGAAATAACACTTCTCTTAAAAATAACAAGAAACCAAGAAACAATTCAGCAGCTGCAAGATCATGCCAAAAGAACTAATGTAAGATTAATTGGCATCAAGGAAAAGGAGGGGTCCATACTAATGACCTGCAAAGACAGAAATAATAACAGAAAATTTTACAAACATGGGAAGAGAATCTGGTATACAGGCAAGTGAGGCATACAGAACCCCAATTACCATAGCCAAAATAAATCTTCACCCATACATATAATAATTAGGGTATCAGAAATACAGCATAATAACAAAATACTAAAAGCTGTCAGAGAAAAGAAACAGATCACCTATGAAGGAAAGCCTATCAGACTCACAGCAGATTTCTCAACATAAACATTTAAGTTAAGAAGAGCTTGGAGTGAAGTATTTCAAATCCTGAAAGAAAACACTTTTCAAACCAGACTAATGTATCCTGCAAAACAATCTTTAAAAATTGGTGGAGAACTAAGATACTCCCATGACACAGAACAACTGAAGAAATTTATGGCCACCAAACCAACACTACAAAGAATACTGAAAGACACTCTAGAAAGAAACAAAGATAGCCACAACCTTAAGAACAGCAACAAAATGAAACCACTAAGCAGGGCAAATAATTAAACAGAAAATGTAGAAAACCAACAAGAGAAAGATATCATGACACGGATGAGTCAGTACATATCAGTTTTATCAATCAATGTAAATGGTTTCAACTCACCAATAAAAAGAAATAGACTAGCAGAGTGGGTTAAGAAACAAAATCCAACAATATGCTATGTACAACAAACACATTTCACTCAAAGGGAAATTCACAGACTAAAAATCAAAGGCTGGAAAATAATACTCCATGCAACAGGAACCCAGAAAAAAGCAGGGGTAACTATTATATTTGTAGACAATGTAAACTTCAAACGGAAAATGATCAAAAGAGATAAAGAAGGTCACTACATACTTGTTGGGGGAAAACTTCAAGAGGAAGAGATTACAATCATAAATATATATGCACCAAATATGGGGAGTACCCAACTATGTAAGACAATTCTTAATAGATATGAAAAACCAAATAAACAATAATACAGTTATAACAGGGGACCTTAACACCCCAATGTCACAGAGAGATAGATCAACCAAACAAAAAATCAGCAAAGAAATAACAGAACTGCATCAAACTTATGAACAAATGGACCTAGTAGATGTGTTCCGAGTGTTCCACCCATCAACATCAGAATACACATTCTTCTCAGCTACACATGAGTCATTCTCTAAAATAGATCATATACTGGTCCACAAAACAAGCTTAAGTAAATGCAAAGGAAGTGAAATAATACTATGTATATTATCTGAACCTAGTGCAGTAAAATTGGAAATGAATGACAAAAAAAAAAACAGAAGAACCACATAAATACACGGAAATTAAATAATACTCTCCAAAACAATCAATGGGTCACATAAAAAATTAAAGATGAAATTAAACAATATCTAAAATTGAATAAAAATGCAAATGCAAATTACTGAAACCTGTGGGACACAATGAAAGCAGTCGTCAGAGGGAAATTTATAACACTAAATTCCCACATCAGACAAATGGAAAGATCACACATAAACAACCAAATAATTTACCTCAAACTTCTAAAAAAAGAAGGGCAAGTTAAGTCCAAAGCCCAAAGAAGGGAGGAAATTATCAAGATCAGAGCATAAATTGATGCAATTGAAATTAAGATAACAATACAAAGAATTAATGAATTGAAGCATTGGTTCTTTGAAAGAGCAAATAAAATTGGTAAACCCCTAGCCAACCTTATCAAAGAGAGGAAAGAAAAAACTCAGAATCATGCAATAAGAAATGAAAGGTGAAATCACTACAGACCCAGTGGAAATACAGAAGATCATCAACACCTACTTCAAAAACCTTTACTCACATAGATTCGATAATACAGAAGAAATGGACAGATTCCTAGAAACATATGAATTACCAAATCTAAATTAAGAAGATGTAAAAATGCTGAATAACCCAATTTAAGCTAATAAAATTGAGAATGTAATTAGAACCTTACCAACAAAGAAAAAGTCAGGTCCTGATGGATTCACTGTTGAATTCTTCAAGAAATTTAGGGAAGACTTAATGCCAACACTCCTCAAACTCTTCAATGAAATTGAAAGGGAAGTAAGTCTCCCTAACTTATACTTGGAAACAAGTATTACCCTCATACCAAAACCAGAGAAAGATCCAAGCAAAAAAGAAAATTACAGGCCAATCTCCCTAATGAACATAGATGCAAAAATCCTCAATAAAATACTGGCAAATAGAATACAGCAAGGAAGACTATGAACCATGATCAAGTGGGATTCATTCCAGGAATGCAGGGATGGTTCAACATATGCAAATCAATAAATGTAATACTCATATCAACCGGAACAAGGGCAAAAACCACATGATCATCTCAATAGATGCAGAAAAAGTCGTCGACAAAATCCAACACCGATTCATGATAAAAACCCTACAGAAAATCGGAATACATGGTGGTCTCTACCTCAACCTGATAAAAGCCATATATCTTAAACCAACAGCCAACATCTTACTAAATGGACAAAAACTGAAAACTTTCAACCTAAAATCAGGAACAAGACAAGGATGTCCATTGTCATCACTCCTATTCAGTATAGTTCTGGAAATATTAGCCAGAGCAAATAGACAAGAGAAAGAAATAAAGGGAATAAGGGTAAAAAAGGAGGAAGTAAAATTATCACTCTTGCAGATGATATGATATTCTACATAGAAGACCCCCAAAAATCCATTAAAAGACTTCTAGATGTAATAACCAAATTTAGTAATGTTGCTGGATGCAAGGTCAACACTCAAAAATCAATAGCATTCCTTTACATAAACAACAAAGTCACTGACAGAGAAATAAAGGAAACCACACCCTTCACTATAACATCCAAAAAAATGAAACACTTAGGAATCAAACTAACAAAGGAAGTAAAACATCTATACAGTTAAAATTACATTACTGTGAAAAAGAAAATCGAAGAAGATTTCACAAAATGGAAAGATATTTCCTGTTCATGGATAGGAAGAATAAACATCATGAAAATGGCCATTCTCCCAAAATTGTTATACAGATTTAATGCAATCCCAATCAAAATACCACTTGCATACCTCACAGAGCTAGAGTAATCATCCCTAAATTTCATCTGGAACCAGAAGAGAACTAGAATAGCAAAGGCAATTCTGGTCAACAAATGTAAGGCAGGAGGCATCAACAATACCTGACTTTAAACTATACTACAAAGCTACTGTGATAAAATCAGCATGGTACTGGAATCAAAACAGACCTGATGATCAATGGAATAGGTTAGAAGATACAGCCACAACTACAAACACACTTAGCCACCTCATCTTTGACAAAGGGACCAAACTTGTACATTGGAAGAAAGATAGTCTCTTTAACAAATGGTGCTGGGTAAACTGGCTTTATATATGCTGTCAACTAAAACTAGATCCATGTCTATCACCATGCACTAAAATAAAGTCAAAATGGATCAAAGACCTGAATATTAAAACAGAGGCACTAAACTTGCTAGAAGACAAAGTAAAAATCTTGATGACATAGGAGTAGGCAGAGAGTTCATGAAGAAAAATCAAATTGCATGGGACACACTTCCCAGAATCAACAACTGGGATCTCTTCTTACTAAAATGGTTTTGCATGTCAAAGGAAATCTCCAACAGAGTGAAAAGAAAACCCGCGAACTGGGAAAATATCTTAGCCAACTGTCCATCAGATAAAGGATTTCTATCTAAAACATATAAAGAATTAAAAGAAATCAGGCCCCTAAAATTCAAGGACCCTATCCAAAAATGGACATCTGTGATGAATACACACTTCTCAGAGAAAGAAATACAAATGACAAATAAATATGTGAAAAAATGTTCAGCATCAATGATTATTCAGGAAATACAAATTAAAACAACACTGAGATTCCATCTCACTCCAGAAAGAATGGCCAAGATTAAAAAATCAACCAACAACAAATGCTAGAGGGGTTGTGGGGAAAAGGAACTCTTCTCCACTGTTGGTGGGAGAGTAGACTGGTGCAACCACTGTGGAATTCAGTGTGGAGATTCCTAAAGAAGCTAGGATTAGAGATCCCATTTGACCCACGTATCCCGCTTCTAGGCATTTTCCAAGAAGAACTGAAATCATCATACCACAGTGATATTTGTGCATCCATCTTTATAGCAACCCAAACTGTGATGGCCAAATCTTGGAAACAGCCTAAGTGCCTATCAATCAAGGAATGGATAAAAAAAGATGTGGCATTTTTATATAATGGTATACTACTCAGCTCTCAAGAAAGATTGTATTGAGACTTTTATAAGTAAATGGACAGCAGTTGAGGTCATACTCATTGGTGAGATAAATCAAACCCACCTGTGTAAATACCACATTGGGTCCCTAGTGTAAGGAACTGAAAAAGTATATATGGTCCAAAATCTAAAATAAATACTATGTAAGAGTATAAAACTGCTCAAAGATCAAAAGTAATTGGGAAAGGGAAAGGAGGAAAAAAGGAAAGGAAAAGGAAAAAGGCATAAATCTGTATATACGTATATGTAAGGTAACTAAAATGACTATATTGCTGAATGTATTAGTTATTGAGAAAGATCGGTTAATACTCATATTATTAGATCAATTTTGCAGGTCTATATCTGTTAATGCAAACAACCTTGTTGAAGGTAATGATATACAATATTGCAACCATTGTCAAGCTCCTAACATCTTGTTTTGTAAACCTATAATGTTACTGTTGTGGATTTGCTGTTGTTGTTTGTTTTTCTCTTTTGCTTTTTGTCTTTCTTATATGTGTCTTTTTTTCTCTCAAATAAAAAAATCCTTCCAGTTATATGCCCTTTTAATGTCATGTACTAAATTGGTAATACTTATCTTCTATTCTGTGATTTATACTAGAAAAGTTGTGTATAATAGTTATATTTGTAAGTGGACTAGTCAACTTTCCTCATGCTAAAATAATACCTGACACCATGGCTAAAAGAAGGAGAGATTTAATTTGGCTTGCAATTTGGGGATTTGATTTCATGCTCTCAGGCAAGACCATCATGATGGAAGGGTATTGCACAACAAAGATGTTGAGTTCATGTTGGCTGAGAAGCAGGTGTGTGTGTGTGGGGGGGGGTCAACACAGAGGAGAAAGGACAAAGGAAAAGACATAAACTTCAAAGCCAAGTTACCTTGACCCACCCATATACAGCAAGTAGTGTGCTGGTAGGACCTCTAAGCCAATCAATTTGACTCTCCACCCTAAGTGACACATTCCACTGCTCATCAAATTTCTATCCAAATATATATCATTTAAATCATACTTTATCATCACATAACGACGTAGCAATTTCTTAAACCACATAACATAAGAGAAGTATTGTGAGTACAACCAGAAGTGCAACAATCCTTCACTCAGA
>RJWM01038391.1:0-16764 GCA_004363535.1 Dasyprocta punctata | reverse complement strand
CCAATTTCTCAAATAAAAACCAGTCTGGTTTCTTGTCTACTTACTGTGAAGCCAAGCCAACATGTTTCAGAGTGGAGGAACTGTCCTCTGCTAATACTAAGAATTGAATGATGACACAATTGTCAGTATTGTGACTTTTAAAATCTTTCAACAATGGGAGCAAACTCAGAAAATATCTTCAAAAATGTCTGTTAACTACTTTTCCTTCCTCCCGGAGGACTCGAATTCAAAATGAGATATTTCCTGCCCACCGAAGAGCAATGCAAACAGAGAGAGATTTAAAGCCATAAATATGCTTTGGGGTGACGGTTTACAGGATTTACTTCCACATAAATCATCCCAGCAACAGACTTAAATCTCATGTATTTCCATACAGTTTTCAGCTATTAGTAAATAGCACCCCTGAAGGAAAACACTTCCAAAAAATTTAAAAGGACCCAAAACAGTAGAATTCTTTGCCATGAGCTTATACGGAACTTTGAATTAAAAATAAAAATCTCTTCTCTAGACTAAATATTTCAGCGCTTTAGCTTCAGATACAGGTATACATGACCCATGAAACATGCAAGTGGATGAATGTCCCTCTGATAAGTCCTTAGCACTAAAAGTATACAATCACTTTTGAAGAGGTTACATTACCATTTTATCTCATTTCTGTTTCACAAGAAACAGCTGTGCAGAAACCAGGATTGGAGTCAGGTTTATTTTGTGCACAATCTCTTATGTAGTAATTGTTAGGGTTCGAATTTTATTTTTTTATTTTTTATTTTTTTATTATTTAAGAGGAAAAAAAAGACACATATAAGAAAGACAAAAAGCAAAAGAGACAAACAAACAACTAGAGTGAATGCACAACAGTAGCATTACAGGTTTACAAATGATAGAAACTTGACAATGGTTGCAATATTGCATATCGTTATCTTCAAAATGATTGTTTACATTAACAGATATAGACATGTAAAATTGATCTAATCATATGAGTATTAACTGTTCTTTCTCAATATCTAATACATTCAGCAGTATGTTCATTTTAGTTATCTTACATATACATATATACAGATTCATATTTTTTCCTTTTCCCTTCCCTCTTTCCCCCTTTTCCCTTCCCAATTACTTTTGTTCTTCGAGCTATTTTTTACCCTTACTTACTATTTATTATAGATTTTGGATCACATATACTTTTTCAGTTTCTTACACTAGGGAGACAATATGGTATTTACACATGTGGGTTTGATTTGTCTCACTTATGAGTATGGTATTAAGTCGTGTTCATTTACTTATAAAAGTCTCAATGCAATCTTTCTTAACAGCTGAGTAGTACTCCATTGTATAAAAATACCACATCTTTTTTATCCAGTCTTTGATTGATGGGCACTTGGGTTGTTTCCAAGATCTGGCTGTTACAAATTGGGTTGCTATAAACATGGGTGCACAGATATCACTGTGGTATGAATTTTAAATGTGCCCCTAAGGTCGACATGCTACAGGCTTGGTCAGCCGCTGCAGCACTCCTAGGAGGTGGTGAAATCTTCAGGAGATGGGATATAGTATAAGGAAGTCAGGCCGTGGGTAATATGCTTTACAGGTCTGACTTCTTCTTTTCTCTCCATCTCTTCATTTCTCAGCCACAGGGAGATACAATGCCTTTCTCCATTACACACTCCTCGCCACGATATTCGACCTTACCACAAGTTTGAAAGCAATGGAGCCATTGTATTTCGTTATAGTAACAGAAACTCAGCTATTGCTGTAATTTTATCTAATAGTGACAAACATGTCAATAAACCCTTAATATTCAAATATCAATGGAAAGAAATAGTTTTCAAATGTTTGTAAAAGATATTCTACTCATAAGACATAAGAGTTTTTCTAAGATAGTTAATGTCACCTCAGCACTTTTTCTCTAAGTCAGAAAAATGAACTCAAATGAAAGAAAACCATCTGACTGGAAACATTAACTGAGTCTTTTCTGCGTGCCTGCAAACTAAATTCATGATTCAGTGATAGAATATATGGCTAAAACATTTTTTATATTATTATCATGAAATGCTTCTGGTAGTTCAGTTTTCAATTGACTACATTGACTTGTATACACAGACTTTACAGCAATGTTTTTTTGGTTTTTTTTTTGGTACCGGAGATCAAACTCACAACCTTGCACCTTCTAGTCAGGTGCTTCTGCCACTGCGCTAAATCCCTGACCCTATTTTTTGAGACAGGATCTCATTATGCAGTTCAGGCTGGCCTTGAACTCACTTTGCAGCTCAGGCTGGTCTCAAACTCACAACTATCCTCTTGCCTCAGCCTCCCGAGTGCTGGGATTAAAGGCGTGCACCACCATGGCCGGTGTTACAGTGTTTTTAAAAAGAAATAACACCACAATGGAAAAGGTGACGGAGTAGGACTCAGAAATCTCAAGTTCATTCTCTGGGTCCCTTTAGTCCTGAGCCTCTGAGCCGTTGGCTTACCCAGCATCTCGGGTTCCTCATTGCTCTGATACTGATTTTACTGTCAACCTGAGAAGACAACTTTGAGACCAATATAAAAGAACATACATGAGAAAATTTTAAATTAAAAAAGAGTATTTTCTAAAGCAAAATCCCAAGGAAAATGATCTCATGAGGCAGACCGAAAAAAAGCACAGCAGTCAAGTAAGTTTTGTAAAGTTCCAGGATATTAACAATATACATTCAAATTGCAAATGTTTAAAGAAGTCTCAGTCATCTAGAATATTTAGGACTTTACTAGTTCAATATTTCTCCAACTAATTTAACCATGACATTCTTTTTTTAAATGTGAACATCTTATTGCTTGCTTTCTGAGCAGTACAATTTGGAAGATGCTGTAGAGTACAATAAATCAAAAAGTATTGTGACATTATAAGATTAAACTTAATTTGAAACAAAACTGAAATTATTTATAAGTCAAAGTATGTTATTATAAGTTAAATATTATTTGGGGGATTTTTTGTTATATTAATTACCTGATCTTTCTCAAAGCATCAGCTATTTGACAGTAGGTTTCTTTCTTTTATTTTTATTAGGTTTATTGGTACAATTTAGATATAAATAATGATCACATTCTTCATAGGGAATTTCTATCTGAACATGATATATCTTGATTCCTCTTTTTTTCTCACTCCCCTCCCTACCTTCAACCCCCTTCCCCTCCTTATTTACAAAGTTTTGTTAATTCAGTAATATTAACAGGAATAAACAAATTTACAATAAGTAAAGTCATAATTTATCAAGACATAATATCCTAAATATGCATATACTTGATAATGGACCTTCAAAATATATAAAGCAAATAGTGGCAAGGATAAGCAGATAAATAAATAATAAGTAGTTTAATAATCTTACAGTAAAGAAAAAAATAGGTATACCCCAATTTTAATGATATAGAATACCTAAACATTACTGATCAACTTGACATAATAAACATTTTATATAGGACCATAACAAATAACAAAACACACAAAGCTTTTTGAATAAACCTTAAACTAAAATAAACCATATGTTGGTCCATAAAATTAATGTCAGTAAAGGTAGAAATTGAAATCCTGTAACATATAGTCTCTGACAACAATTATGGAAATTATAAATAACAAAAAGATAAACAAACATTGCCAAATATTTACAAATTAGGCAATATAGTTCTAAGAATTCCATGGGTCAAAGAGATGGAAAGGAAAAGAACTTCCAAAGGAAATTTGGAAAATACATCAAAACAAAAAAATGAAGGCAAATTATTCTCAAAATATATAGACAGATCAAGGAGACAGAATACTATACAAAAGTAGATCACATGTACAAGATTAACAAAACTTTTATAAAGTTTTCAAGACTATTTTAAGGAAAAAAGTGATTTTGTCAACAAATGTTCCTGGTAAAAACTGTATGTTCATTTGAAAGAACTAATTTAACTCTTACTTTACATCACTCATGAAAGTTAACTTCAAATAAATTATAGATCAAATCCCCCTCCCACCAAAAAATCTAGAACTTTAAAACTTCTGGAAAAAAATAAAAACTATCTAAGATTGTTTAGGGCACTGAAAAGAAAAGTATTAATAACTAAATATGATAAATTAACTCCGCACCTCTAATGATATTACTAAACAAATGAAAAGGCAAGCTAAGACCAGAAGAAATTTTTGGTAGGTTATTTATCTGACAAAAATACAGTAGCCACTATATATTTTTTAAAACTTCTATATCTCAATGAACAATTGAATAAACATTTGACAGATACCTCACAAAAGAAAAATCCATAAACAGCCAGTAAACATCTGAAAAGGTACTTCAATTAATAGGTTATGAAAAACACAAAAATTTAAATCACAAAAAGATACAGTGTTACATGTCTACCAGAATGAGTAAGATTAAAACTCATATCACCTATGTTAGAAAGGCCATAGGGCAATCATAATTCTCATAAACTGTTGGTAAGAATGTAAAATGTTTATCTCCTAAAGTTAAACATACTCTTATACAACCCAGAATGTCAGGCTTTCTAATTTTCAGTCAAAAGAAATGAATCATATTCTCACAAAACCTTGCCCACAAGTATCCAAAAACATCTTTATTCATAATATACAAAATCAGGAAGCAACTCAAAGGTTCATAAACAAGTGAATGGATTTTGAAAACTGGTATTTTTATGTGATGAACACTACTTGGCATTAAAAAAAAAAGAAAACTGTGATTTATAGACCACACATGTAGTGAATCTCAAAAACATAAGGTAGAACAAAGAATACATACCTATGATTCCACCTATGAGAAAAGTTTAGAATAAGAATTATTTAAAGCGAAAGTGGGAAATTGACTGCAGACGCACAGGGAATGTTTTAGGGTGATGGTGATGTACCATATTGTGACAGCAATAGTGACATTTACATACTTGCATATAAATTTTATTGAACTATGTACTTTAAATGATTACACTTTATCAAATGTAATTTTAACTCAAAAGTAAGTGTAACTTCAAAATCTACATTCACAAAATATATTACTTTACAGTCATGAGTGAGAACAAATAACAACCAAATTAAAATTTTGCAGTCTGTATTTGTCTTATATGAATTCTTCAGAAATGTTTTCTGAAACAAAGACGTAAGTGAATATCATTTATCCTGGAGGTGATTATAATTGGAATCATGACTGGAGTGAAGGGTTGTGGAAGTGGAGAACATAAGCAGAAAAGAGAAGAAATTCAATAAATTATGTACCATCAAGCAAATCGGGGCTGTGGGGTTTAGAGAAGCAGTGAAGCACATACACCTCAAAGCTGTCCACTTCACACGGTTGGTTGAGGACTCTCCTGGTATTGCTGGAAGCCTGTTCTTTGGCATTTGCAGAGCATTATTTGCTTAGCAGTCCTTGCCTGCTGTGAGGTTGCAAAGCAGACTCCAGGGGTCAGAGTAGCCTCCAAGCAGAGCAAGTTGAAAAATAATCTGCTGTGGACTGAAGTGGTAAAGGGAGAGGAGACACAGGGGAGGGAACTCGCTCTGTCTCCTCCTGCAACAATACTGAAAGATAACACCTAACACCTCAAAGAATGCTGATCCTCTGTGAGTCTTTTATGTTTTCTTTCTACTTTGTTTTCAAGACCAACACAATTTTTGCAACTATAAAGGTGTAAGCCAAAGGAATTCCCCACAAATTTCCAAGTCAAATTTATACATTCAAATACACTGGAAAATGTAAATATCATTCAATCTTATCACATAAAATATACACCAATGTAAAGAGAAAAAAATAGAAACACAAATTTAGAAATATTCTAATTGGTTTTTCTTGTAATTATCTTTATTAGTAATAAAACTACATCTTCCCCAGGATCATTCATTTGCAGCAACATATTTAGAGATAAATATTAATGTATAAGACACTTAACTATTAAAATTATCAAGCTATTATTCTACAACAGAACTCTAAATATTATCCTAGAGGCTTAAGAGAATTAATATAAATTTCCACTGGCAAAATGAAAAATTATATTAGCCATTGTTTTCCATTTTATCAATGATCTAAGTCAGCACCAACTCATATCTATAACTATTCAGTTACCACATATATTTACATTTCCAAAGAATATCAACTCTGTATATTTAATCTCCAAGCATAACACTTTTAAATCAATTGTCCCACTGAAGTACATCTACATGGATCAAATATATCAGCCAAAGCGTAATAACATACCCAGTTAAATATTCAATACATTTCTTTTAGTTACATAAATTTTGACAGCATTTCCGTTTTGTGACTGGTAGGTGCTTTTCTCATTTTCACGGTTCGGATTGCACATTTCAGAGGAAACTGAGGTAAAGTCTAATTTTACTACTCACAGATTTTGAAAAATTTGGCAGATTAACACATTATTCTTGTCCCAACATCTTCTAAATTTAAAGTGTGCCCCAAATATGTTTCCGGATACTTTAAGGTGTAATAATATTTTAAAAGTTTGAATTTTTTTATTTATTCAATTTTTATTCAGAAATTTACAACTTTTGACTGGCATAAAGCATAAATTGAGATGGTTGAGTATAAAATAGATATACTGTTAAAGTAATTCTTCATAAATCTCTTAAAATTTCTCTTTATTAACTCAACTAATTTATAGCTTTGTCTCATCCATCATTTTATAATTTCTACATCATCCAATTTTGTTATCTTCATAAGTTTTTATTTATTTATTTGTTTTGTTTTGTTTTTTGGTACTGGGTATCGAACTCACGACTTTGCACCTGCCAGGCAGGTGCTTGTGCCACTGAGCTAAACCCTCAGCCCTTAAGTTTTAATTTTTAACAACCCTTTTATAATTATCATGGAGAATCACATCTTCTTCCAAAAAAAGTAATACATGTATAATTTTTAACCTCCATAAAAATCAGTTTTGAAATCCCTGACCTATGTACACGTTAAAAAAGTATGTTGTTCCACTTAGAAATGAATTGGTATAATGAGCTAGAATTGAACATGAAGAAATTTATGTGCTCTGTTTTTCTATTTACTTGTTCCCTCCAATTTACATAATAACAATTTTCCTCTCCAACTGTCAACAGGAGGTCAACACGATGTAAGTACTAGATAGTATGAAGGTTTCTTTACATAGTTTTAAAACATGGCACCTCAAGTATCAAAATCCTTTTAAGGGCAGTAAAGTGACTCTCAGAATGCACTCAAGATAGATAAGTGAACTTTTCAAAATATAAATTAATTCTTTTCCCTTCTATGAGTTCCAAAGAGAGGAACAAAGGATGTTAATCAACAGCAATATAAGTACAAGAGGTAAATTTCAGCTAATTTCAAAGCAGATTTTAAAATGTTTGCTTCCATAAAGCATCTACTTTTACATGTAACTTGAATGTAAAAAATAAGATATCATCAACTTTTCTGTTTCTCTCATGTCAGTCTACCAGTAAATCCAAGGCTCCACTTTTATAATATGCCCGAGATGTAACAGTTTTTCTCTTCCAACCCTGTTACAAACACCGTGATCTGGACCCCAGTGGTCACCATCATCTCTCCATCATTATAGTAACTTGGTAACTGGACTCGCTGCAGCATCTCTGCAAGTGTAAAGTGCTCCAAACATAATTCACATCGTATCACTTACCTGCTCAAAACTGTCCAAGAATTCCCTCTATAGTCATAAGTCAAGTCAAAGCCTTGCTTCCTTCTTAGCTCATAGTCTATGGTTCTCTCCAGAGCTTACTGGGCTCCAGCACCTTGAGCCCAAACACACAAGCCAGACCCCACTTCGTGCATTTTCAATGTCTGTGCCGTGTTCTTGGAAGGTTCTTACCCTACATACCCTTTCAACTAAACTCCCATTTTTCCTTCAAATGTCACTGTAGAGTAAAAAACCATTTTCCAAAATGACTGATATTAAAAATAAACTAACAGTCTCTTGCATCCTCCTTCTACAATTTTATCTTCACAGAATTTACTACCTCCAGAGTCACAAAGCATTTAGGGAGTGCTGCCTTCTCCCAAGAGACTCGAAGCTTAATGAAGTCAGAGACTTTGTCTAGATTGTTTTGTCCAATGAATACTCAAATGGAAAGTTACACAGATGACTTAGGACATCCCCCTCTGGTCCTCCTTCATATCCCATGCCCTCTTCATTTCCTCCCATGCCAGGGTGTGCCTCTGAGGAAATTCAATGATATTAGGAGCATATTTATTAATCATAAATCTAGTATAAAAATATAATTTTTCATATATCCAGGTGGGACCTTTCTGGGAGAGTAAAGAAAGTACAACTGTGATAGAGCGGAAAGGATATTAAACTTGTGGCCTTATGAGTTATGTTAAATCTCATTCCTGCTAATGCATCTCATAGCAAGGGTCTGTAAGATTTCCAAAGTATCATTTTCCCTTCAGTATGTCAGTGTTTGGAAATAAGTGATACAGCTCTTTACAAGCCCTAAAAAGGTAATTCAAAGAAAGGAGGATATGATTAAAAGTATGAATTGAAAACATTCTTTACCTTTTAACCACTGCTTTCATGCTTTTAAAATCATCCCTGTAATCCAAAACTATTATTATACTGATATTTAGGCCATATAAAATTATGGACTTACACTGAAATGAAAACATCATCAAGGTCACAAAATCTCTGCATTTTAACATTCTTCACAATAAATATCTCTATATTAAAGCCTACTTTGCAGTGTGTTATTGCTGCAACTTCCCCCAAAAAGTCTCAACAAGTTCCATCAAATAAATGAAACAGTATCTGGCAGGTATAAATTTCAAATCATGTAATCAATTATGAAAAAAATGTAACTTTTACCTTCTGTAACTTAATCCCAAAATCGACCACATGCAAAATTCTACAACCTTACTCACGTGAGGTTAATTTCAGTCTGTCTAAGGGTTCCAAGGTTCCCTAGAATTTTCACAGGCATATATATATATATATATATATATATATATATATATATATATATATATGTATGTATGTATGATGTCCTGGTGCTGGAGGGAGATGGCACCTGATTTTCACCCACCACCAGCCATGTTGATGTCCCCAGAGACTTGCATCCCATCCCATCCGGCCTTCAGTAATCAGGGCTGCCAGACTACTTGTGTATGTTCCTGCTCCAGTATCAGGGGCTCCTGCACACACTGGGCTGGGTCAAGTTTGTGTCACTCTTTGCTGCAGCACAAAACTTCACACTATTTTCATGAGACATTTTATACTGCATCTCTCTTCCTTAAATACTCCATACAGTCACCTCAACTCTGCTGCAAGACTTACTGCTTCCCCAGATTCCCTTCCAGAAAGAAAAGCCTTAGATACTTAGCCCCAAATTAAAGGCTTTTTCCCAAGGACACAACACCAAACATCATCTTAGTTTCAGGAGTGAATTATTTTTCTTCACAGTGTGAATAAAGAGCACTTATTCCAGTTGGGGGAAATGAGTGAGAAAAGACCAGCTCTGTATGATCTTAAACTCTTCTCAACAAACTCTATTAGATATGATGAGGAATCTTGCTTGCAGGTTTCAAGGGTTATCATTTAGTATACATAACTAAGGCTATAAGAAAACAAAATAACAGAACATTTTTTGGGGGGGAAACCATTGTTTCTACCATATTTTCAAAAAAAGTTGCCAGGCATCTCTGGTTTTTAGGAAGTATCTGATAGAGCAGAGTCCTGCATGTATAAAACTACAGTTAACTCAGGGGAAGCCCTGCCTGGTGCAAAGAAGTAAATAGGTGTAGGGAGTAGAGCATATATTTAAAGTTTCACTGAAAATGAGAACATGAGTTATATCCGACCCCTTAAAAACACTATGAGATACAGAAAATGAAGAACAACATTTAAAACTCAACAAGTCAGCCATTTTTTATAACTAGTAAGAGTGAAATAGTGTATAAATTCTACTGAAATGCAAGTGTTATTTCAATGGTAAGTTCTTTTCTATTTTCTCTAATTTTGGGGGGAAATAACAAGGTAAAGATTAGGCTGGCGTAATGATGAAAAGAAAGTCCATATACATTGATTATTTATAATAGATTGTGAGCATGATTATAGCTAAAACAGTTTGGTCTTCTGAGTGAATGTTGATTTTGAACATGAGCACAACATGAGCAAGGAAGTGAGAAATTAAATAAATATTACTTTCATAGTCAGAAGACCAAGGTGCAATAGTCAGAAGCATTAAAAATATTCCAGTCTCTATTTTTATGTATGGAGCTGGGATTCTGAGGAACTTGAGAAAGCAATGGAAAGAACTGTTGATGTATTTATTTTAAATACAAGATGTGTAGGCAAGGAAATAAAATATGTCAGAAGAGAAAATTGAATAGTCCCTTTAAAATTCCCCACCACCCACCCACTCAAGCTATTTGCAGAAAATACTCTCATGTGTTTTTGTTTTGCATTTGTGAGAATACCTAATTCAGTTTTTAGCAGACAACCAGAAAGACAAATTACGAAATGACACAAAAATTTGAATGGCATCCCTATTACATCACTGGAACCATTTGTGTGGGAAACTGAATTACATTGCTGAAATTTTCTGAAATACACACCAGAATTATATTGAAACAAGTTTCCTGTTCAGGAGTCCAGGTAATTCGAATGAACACCAAGCTCTGTTCATCTCTGATCTACAGCTTTAATATTTATTAACCTTGATGGCACCATCAGTCCCAAATAAAAATGATTTCTCAAAAACAGTTTTGGGGAACATACTGGCCTCCACAGTAGGAGACTGGCATGAGCAATCAGAGTTGAAATTTGCCTGAGCAGCACCACAGATGGGATTTGCCATAGTACTCTGAGGGCACCTGAAAAAATGAGAAAAAGTAAAGAGCAGAGGGCAAACAGATAGACTATGTGAATCATTCATCTCTTTTCCATATGATCCTATGCCTACATTCACATTACACATTCTACTCATGTGGAGAAAATAATTAATACAATATGGATTAAAAAGAAAAGATAATGCGACTAACAATTTTAAAAGTCAGTCTCTGGAATCTAGAGATAGAATTGGACTCTGAATCTATCACTAATGGGATATGCTGGATATGCTACTTGAGTTCCGTTGTTTTTGTTTTTTTTCATGTTTCTAAGCACTCGCCTCCACTCGCACCACAAATATAAAAGCAACTACTTTATTCACTTGTGATGCCTGTGGGAGAGAACACATGGAAGCTGTTAAATATTGTAAATGGTTCATTCTTTCATGCTCCTTAAAGATTTTGCCATTATCATGGGTTTGTATACCTTTCTTTTTTGAGTGAAGGGGAAGGGAGTAGCAAGAGAGAATAGCAAATGGTACCTCTCTTAAAATTCATAACATGTTTTCAATTTGCTTAATAGATGCTGCTTGACTAGTTTTTCTACTGACAATTTTGAAAAAGCCAAAAAGAATTCAATTTTGATATTAAAACTAGATTTCAGGAAGGGGATATGGTGAACACAAACAATGATAATCTATTTTTAAAAATACTACTTGAAAATAGTTGCATTCTAACAACTTTCATTTCTTTAAATAATCACGATCAAAAAAACCATATTCTATTGTACGTATTATTGGATGAACCTGGTGAGCAGAAATCAAAAACACTCTCATTGTCTGTTAGAAATCTTGGCATAGGTTTACAAAATAAAAATCCAGAACCTTCTGTGTGGAAATGTGAATAAATCTGTACATTTTACTTACTGGTTAGAATTTGTGGAAACAGTATCTGTCATCCAGTGGCAACAGCCACTACAACCACCAACATAAGATGTATAAGTGTCATTATATAGCCCACTGGTGATAAAATGCATATTCCTCTAAGTGCAGAATTATGAATATTAAAGTATTTTTGATCAAATGTAGGATGCTTAAGCAGCTGCTTGGTACTGGACGTCTCTTAATTTAGTATGTTTCACTAGACCTTGAACACAGTACAAATCAAAACTAAAACTTTCATTTTAAGACTTCTACTGTTTCTCATTCTAGTAAAAAGAATAATAATTATGGATTTGTCATTTTAGAATATTTCTATTATTGGGTATAAAATTCAATGGTACACTTATTCTTAATTGTTTTCTTTATTAACTCAGTCTCTGCAATCATTCTCTAATAGTTATGGAACTCCAAAGAAAAACCTCATCTAGCAGTCAGGTTCTCAGCATTCAGTTTTGGCTGTAAGTATACTGTACTCAATTTTTTTTTAACCTGCAAACTATGTAAATAGTAATCATTTTATTCAAATGCATGTTCATAAACACATTTTTATTTTTGAATGCATCTACTGATTTACATGTAATTTGAAGAAAACAAAGTTTCAAAATATATAATATTGAAATAGATTGATAGTTAAATATAATAAATAAATGAAACATCTGAAACTGGTACATCAACCAAGTCTTTCAAAGGATTATAAACACAGCCATCTGTACTTGCTTCTGGCTAAAAGATGGTACTCAGAGTGAGGGTGGAGAAGCAAATTGTTTTCCCAAAGAGTTGCTTATATTGGTTAAGCTGCTTCTTACTTGTAAAGCTGTGGGGGATAAAGAGGGAAAAGAAAAACACTTTTCTTAATGACTTTCTTAATCTATTCTGGGAAAAAATATGGCTTATAACTTATTGCAGAAATGAAGAAACCTAATGATTCTCAGTCCACGGTTTTAAATTTAACAAGCATCTCAATTACTTGCAGAAAAATCACTTCTAAGACTTTCATATTTACTGTTCATAGTTAAGTTCCTTTCACTCTAACAGGGAAATTCTCCCAAGGATCATGGACCTAAAAATGCAATCCAAACAATATCTGGGCAATTGTTTAACCATAAAAAAACTAGCAACTTATATCATTTTTCCACAGACAAAAAATCCATAATCCTTTCCGTAATAATTTCAATTTTGCTAAAATGTTTCTGTAAAGAATAATAGGTAATTGACAAACCCATATTTGCATTAGATGCTATTTTCACCTAGAAGCATTATTCTATAAATTAGTAAAGGTGTGCGATAATTTTTAAAACTTAAGAGACAGTTGCGGATTAAAGTTTGTTTTGTCAAATAGACAATGCATTTTCAAACATAGTTAAAACTTAATTGTGTTGAAAGCCTTTTTTTTTTTTAACTGGTACTCAAACTGAGGACCTTGCACTTGCCAGGCAGGTGCTTATGCTGCTGAGCTATATCCCCAGCCCCTGAAAGTTTTTTTTATCTGCACCACTGAACCTTCATGTTGATGGTCTTCCTTCTCCCACATTCTGTATAAAACAGGAAGAGCGAATTTGATACAAATAAATATTCTTTTGCATCAAAGTTCTACATCATACTTTTTCTATATTGCAAGTAAAGGGTGTTCATGATGCAGGAGTTTGGAAAAGTATATACAATCCGAGCAAAAAGAGTACTGAAACTTAGATTTTTTAAAT
Source organism: Dasyprocta punctata (assembly GCA_004363535.1). Lineage (NCBI taxonomy): Eukaryota > Metazoa > Chordata > Mammalia > Rodentia > Dasyproctidae > Dasyprocta > Dasyprocta punctata. Next base: position 3,357 of record RJWM01038391.1, on the reverse strand, counting down.
TTGGAATTCTTACTGGCAGTTTGTTGCATGTTTTCATTTTATTTTTTTTTCTAAAGAAAAACTGAAGAAAAGCAATTCAATTCATTGAGTGTTAGCTGTGTTTTTAAAGATATAAAAGCAGTATTTCACAAAGAGATTAAAAACCAAGGTAGAAGAATGGAGCATATTTTTATCTCATTTTGAATTTTAGATTGCAAAAGGACACCTGGAATATATAACCAAAGTCATAGTCCACTAATCAAATGATCCCAAAGAAAAAATTGGTTTTCCTCTTCTTATTCTCTTGATGCTGAGAGTCAGCTAACTCTTAAGTGATCATGCTGATAAATAAATTCCAGAATAACAAGATTTATCTATGGCAAATATGTCCAGCTGCTGGAACTCATGAAACGCTTACTGCTTGTTCTACAGAAGACAATATGTTCTAACATTAGCCTCTAAATGCCAGGGCAAACTCAGTACATTGATATAAATGGCTGCCTAGATACACTGGAGGACTGAGAGAGATGAACGTTCAACAGAAAGACAGGTGTTTTATTTGCAGTTTAATCAAGCCAGCAATGAAGTTCTCACTTTAGAATCTAGTGGGTTTGTATTCCCCTTAGTATTCTAGCTATTTCTGTTATTTTTTCAATATGAAAGTGAACTTATTCCCAAGCAGTATAAGGGGAAGATGAATTCATTTTCGTAATTTCCTTTTCTGGTTGAGTTCTGAGACTCTTAACATTCGAATTCTGGATTTATGGACTTAAAACTTGGGGACCTTACCCATTTTTTCATGTCTATTTTGGGGGGATTATATGCAGCAAATAATTTTTAATGAGAAAATTTAATGCCCATAAACAAAGCCATAGATAAATTTGTCTCCTCTGGTTTAAGTAAACTGAGCATTGAAGCCCTCTAGTGCTGTCACAATTTCTTCAGTTGGATTGAGTCTTCACAGTAGTACCAGGGAAATTAAGCCACCACCTTCAGATATCTTGACTTAAAAAAAAATTGCCCTTGTTTCAGTCTTCCCACTAAATAAAGACTATACAGGGAAAAAGATTCAAGTAGTTATAATTAATTTAGAAGACCTCAATTATTTCCTTATGTTCACTGACTTTTTTAGTATTCTTGAATAGCTAGAATGACAGCAAAGCAAAATTGCACAATGCTGTATGCCACAGTTATTTCTCAGGCTTCAGGTTGAAACTTTTAACTTTTAACTAGTATCAATTCAGACAATTCTGTACACATTCAAAGGTATGAGATGTAACTTGTGTGTATTCCAGATGTGACTTGTATGTATTCCAGCATGTTCTTCTTGGCAGAACCAGTTAAATCATCATCTTACACAAGTACATATTGAAACTCAACTTTAAGTGTTTTATTTTTATGTACATTTTGTTTTTTCCAGAAATAAAGTATCTAAATTCAGACAGTGTAATGTTGTATATGTATAGGTTTCAACAATACTTGAGCTGAATAGATGCTTTGTACATTGTTTGTCTTTTTAATGGAGTTCACAGCTACAATGATAAAATGAATTCCTCATATCCTTTTTTCTTTATAACCAATAACAAGCAGAGAGACGAGTACAATTTAATATTAATAAGCAGCTCAAATAACACTTGGTTAAACTATATACAATACAAACCATTCATACAAATGAAGACTAGTATATTGAATTTGTTACAATATGTGTAGTAAAGATAAGACAGACACTTATAACTTACATGGTGTCTGCCTGGCATCGCCCTTCTTATATATGATCAGAACTTCTTTTAAGCAGCCTTAGGTGGTCTCAGCTTCCACAAGTGTCCAATGATTGACAATAAAAGCTATAGTTCCAGTGTCTGCCCACATGTAAATTCCAAATGTTTGCTCATCTTTACTGAGAACAGGCTCCCTCCACTGAAAAGAAGAGCCATCTTGTATAACCTTGAATGTGCCTACAGTATGTTGGGGAAAAGTTACTACACTTTGCTGTGTTCATAAAATAAAGAATACTGAGCTCTAAAGACACATTTTTTTTTCCATTTTAACAAGCATATACTCCTACAGTAGTATTTACCAGTACAGCTACTCCAAGCAGTAGAAATGCATGAGTGGGGATTATTGATTAGCATGGACTCGGGATGTTAGAAGAGATTTCTGCAACAGCAAGTGTTAGAAACATTCTCTGTTTAGTTAATCCTTTTGTTTGATCACAGTTTATCCTAAACTGTTATGAGTCAGACAATGAAAGCCCTCTCAACAGGAACCATGACAGATGCAAGCTGAAATGTGCATGAGTGTGTGTTTGTGTAGCTCTATATGTGAGGACGTGTCTTCAAGTGTGACTAAAATCTGTAGTGAATTACAACTAGACTGAGAGATGAAGCTATTGGGCAGAAGTTACATCAGATTTTTTTCCACTAGCATATTTGCAGCCGGTAGACAAGAGCAGTAGTGTAGACACATTCCAGGCAACAGATGTGACCTTCTTCTTTGAGGTAACAGCCCTGTCTTTTGACCTTTAACTCCTCAGGCTTCAGTCTCACACCCTGTTCACCCTCATCCCGAGGGGAAATAAGGTGTGTCACTGTGGTAGTTGTAGTCGGGGCACACTTTCTGTACTAGTTTATAATCTGTACTATAAAAGGAAATGTAAATACAGATCACCTTAAAGGGCTTAGAGCAGAGCCAGGACACGTGACTTTGGGTTTGCTCCTGGTAACAGGTTTTTGAAGGGTCATAGTTGCAGAGTGTGTTCTTGGTAGCCTTGTCAACCTTTTCATATTCAATGCGACAGTTAAAGGACTTGGAATCTTTGGCATCAATCACGGTTTGTTGTGCCAAGTCGAATTCCACAATTTTTGTAGGGGGCACCAAGCTGACAGAGACATTCCCTTGACCAGTGGAATTATGCCTGAAATAAACACTAAATGTCCCATTGCCGTGATCTACAATTTTCCCAGTTATCAACAGGTTTAGCTTCACTGTTTTGATGTTGGAATGAAAATCACCCCATCCAAACATTTTTTTGAACTTGCCCGTCTTAACAATGGGCCTCCTCTTGGCCCTGGGCCGAGGCTCTTGGAGGTCTGTGGAGTTCCTCAGCCAGTCCCAGAGGTCTTGCTCAGAATAAGGTTCTGGGGTATCATATCGCAGGTCCAAATCTGTATCATTTTCTTTCCCGCGAAAAGTCTGTGACAGGAGTCGGCTGATAGATAAGTCTTTGCTGCTTTCTGTCCATATGTGCTTTAATGTGGATTTGCTGCTTCCTGACTTCAGAAGCTCGGACTTCCCACCATTTGTTAAATTGGCACATGTGACCTGAAAATAGAACAGAAAATTGCCATTTACATCTTTGCATCAGAGAATACCCAACAC